>CM053790.1:771481145-771793645 GCA_028749045.1 Cupressus sempervirens | reverse complement strand
AATATGCCAAGTTTCCTAAATCATTTTTGGCTTGTAGTGGTCTTGGCTAGACTACATGAATAAGGGCTATGTGATAAATCCCCAAGTGTGTGAGTTGTGTTTGTAAATAGGTTTTTGTTGTGTTTGAGTTTCCAAGTTGCTTCTATGTTGGCAAAATTGCTTAAATTGCTTGTTAGAGCCTAGAATGGTCAAACACTGACCAAGACCCTAGGAGGATGGGAAACATGGAAAATATGTTAAAAGTTGTAATTACATGGAAATAGGTTCATTTAACCAGGTTTGAGGTCATGGAGCCATTAAATGCACAATAGTGCAAAAGTTGCACTTTGCAACTTTGCAAAGTTGCTTGACAACATTGACAAAAAGTGCTAAAACTTTATAAGGGCTTCAAGAATCAGTTGGAAACCTATGGGATCTGTTGATTCACGTGGGTAAGAGGTATTTAAGACCAATCCAAGTTAGTTTGAGGGTTGGCATATGCTTTTGTACGAATTTTGGCATTGGAATGAAGAGCAAATTGAGCATTTTGATGACAGTTTTCTGATTTCACCCTTCATCCACACCTTTAATGGATTGATAGGGTTTCTGTTTTCATGTGATTTTATAGTGTATGGAATGTAGATGCTTTGGTAAAGATTAGGAGTTTTTTTGATCAGTTTCATTACTAGTTTGAAAAATCTTTTTAAAGTTGCCAGTTCGCTGGTCTGTACACAGCAATCAGCAAAGAAATCTCTATAACTTGAATTCCAATGGTGGAACCATGATGGCCTTTTGGAATCAAGTAATAGACTATATAAACAATTTAAATATGTATTTTTGTCTTGTTTTGCAGAGGTTTGTTGTTTTTTCCAAGAGGCCCTAGGCGAGTTTGCATACCCGGCTAGGCAATGAAATCAGCAAATAAGTGTTTGAAAGGGGCATAGAATGGGGTGTTGGGTGCAATAAAAATTCATGGAAGGCAAGAGTGGTGAGTGAAGGAAGTTAATTCTAGGAGTTCAGTCATTTAGAGTCCATTTGAGTGGTGGAAGGAAGAACTCTCTATATTCCTGTTCATACAAACAAGAAACCCTTGTAAATAGACATATTTTTGGAAATCCCTTATACGGATGACCTGGGTGTTGCAGACCTGAAAAATCTTCAAGGGGAGCCAAAAGGGTATCCAAATAATAAATTTTTTTGAGTACTTCTTAAGGGTTTGAGGAGATATAAGCCAAAAATCAGTTTTGGAGGCTTAATTTTGTTATTAGTCTTGGTAGCCCTCTTAACTATGCAATCTCCAAATCGATTGGAAACCCAATACTCCAATTCACTTAGTGATCCTAAAAACTATTGAATGAGACCTAATACAAGCCTTGGAATTCAATATAGCCAAGAATTCACTCCTGGAAGCCAGTTGTCAAGAACGGTGCAATGAGAGCACTAGGGAGACCCCATGGTGAAATAGAGTTTTGAGTTGATTGGTGAGGATTAGTGTAATAAGGGAATAGAGAGAAGATTCCCATGGAGTAGGGTATAGGATAAATACCCTAAGAGGCTAGGAGAAAGCCTAAAGTGAGTTCTAGTAGTTGAGGCTAGAACCTTGCTCAAGATCCTCCCCATCAAATTGGTATCAAAGCCTTGAAAGGTTTGGGACAAGACATTGTGTATGTATTATTTTGGAAGTGAGTCAGTGGGAGAAACCACCATGGTAAAAAATGCTGAGTTGGCAAAGGAAGTGACCGAACAAAGGGAGAAAAATAGGCTCCTTGAGGAAGCCTTAGAAGCTATGAAAGATAAGCTTGATGAAGTGGTAGAGACAGCTGAAAAAATGAAAGAGAAGTTGGAAATTAATGAAGAAAAGGGAAAGGAAGAGAATGAAGAGGACTATGTACCTGAACCTGATCCTCCATTACAAGAGGAACCTTTCCTTAAAGCCATCAAGGCATTGGGTGGCAAATCTCTTGAGGGGATACCCCTATTTACTGGTAAGATGAATTCAGAGTTGGTCATGGAATGGATTGAAGGGATGGAGAACCATTTTGAATGTGAAGGCATATCAGAGGCACAAAAGGTGAAGGTTGCCAAAGCAAGATTAAGGGGACCAGCCCTAACATGGTGGAAGTTCATTCAAGAAGAGAGGGAAAGAGAAGGCAAGAAACCTATCTCTAATTGGAAAGCTATGGTGGCAAAAATCAGAGATAACTATTTGCCTGAAGACTATGAAATCCAGCTACACAAGAAGAGATAAAGCTTGAAGCAAAAAGATTTGGATGTGGCCTCCTATACTGAAGAGTTTCAAAAAATTTGCTTGAGATCCAAGGTCCAAGAGGAGGAGAGCATCAAGGTGGCTAGATATTTAGGTGGTTTCAAATGGAGTATTCAAGAGGAGATCAGCCTTTGGACTCCTACTACTGTTCATAAGTGTTTTCAATTGGCACTCAAAGTGGAAGATAAGAATAGAAGGAAACAAGACTCTAACTCTAGGGGTAGAGGAAGAGGGAGAGACTCTAGAGGACATAGAGGTGGTTATGGGGGAAGAAGCAATGAACCCAAGGCCACAGGAGACTCCAAGTTGATTGAGCAAAGTGGGGAAACAAGTGGAAGAGGTAATTTCACTAGAGGAAGAGGATTTGGTGGTGGAGCTAGAGGCAGATCAAACAATTTCAGCAAGGGTTCACATTTTGCAAACATGAAATCTTACCATTGTGGACAACTTGGTCATCCATCCTATAGATGTCCTGAGAAGGCATCATCTTCCCAAGGGGATAAGAAGATAACATATGTTCAAGAAGAATGCAGCAACAATATAACTTCAGATGTGAATCTTGATTCTGAGAAGGGAGAAAATTTGATGTTTAGAAGAGTTTTGATCAAGGAGCCTAGCAAAGAAGAGCCTAAACAAAGAAGGGCACTTTTTAGAATAAAATGCAAGATACTTGGTAAGGTTTGCAAAGTTATTGTTGATTCAAGATCAACTGATAATATCATCTCTGAAGAGGCTGTCCAAAAGCTCAAGCTAACAAAGATTCCTCATGATCATCCATATAGAGTCACATGGCTGAATAAAGGGCAGAATGTGTTGGTAAATGAACAAGTTTGGGTGGATTTTTCAATTGGAGGATATCAAGACAAAATTCTTTGTGATGTGTTGCCCATGGATGCTTGTCATCTACTCTTGGGTAGACCATGGCAATATGATAGGGATGCTGTCTATCATGGGAAGAAGAACTTGTATACATTCAAGAAAGGAGGAGTGACATACAAAATCCAATCACTTGTTGAGGAAGGCATAGATGCAGCAACAGATCAGCGTGTTCTACTCATGAGTGGAAAAGAATTCTTACATGATTTCAAGGAGAACAATGAAGTTGGGTTTGCCATAGTTGTGAAACCAAAGGAGAAAGATGCTGTCAAAAAAACACCATTGCCAAGAGAGGTAAAAGAACTATTGGATCAGTTCAAAGACATCATAAGTGATGGAGAACTTGCCACACTCCCTCCACAAATATCTATTAGTCATCAAATAGACTTTGTTCCTGGATCCTCATTGCCCAACAAGGCTGCTTACAAGATGACTCCAGATCAGAATAAAGAAATTGCAAGACAAGTACAAGAGCTACTTGACCAAGGTCTCATTCAAAAGAGTATTAGCCCATGTGCTGTACCGGTTGTTTTGGCACCAAAGAAAGGAGGTAAGTGGAGAATGTGCACTGATTCTAGAGCCATAAATAGGATAAAAATTAGATATAGGTTTCCTATTCCTAGAATAGAAGATCTAATGGATTGTTTGGGGGGTGCTAAGTATTTCTCCAAGATAAATCTCAAGAGTGGCTACCATCAAATCAAAATGAAGGAGGGTGATGAATGGAAAACAGCCTTCAAAACTATAGAAGGACTTTATGAATGGCTAGTAATGCCATTTGGCCTCTCTAATGCACCTAGTACATTCATGAGGCTAATGAATGAAGTGTTGAAGGACTAAATAGGCATTTTTGTAGTGGTTTATCTTGATGATATTCTCATTTTCAGCAAGACTAAAGAAGAACACATGAAGCATTTGGCAATTGTTTTAAAGAAGTTACAAGAAGAAAAATTGACCATTAATCTTGAGAAAAGTGAGTTCTTGAAACAAGAGTTGGTTTACCTTGGTTTTGTAGTTTCACAAGGTAACTTGAAGATGGATGAAAGTAAAATAGAAACTGTTCTAAACTGGCCTACACCTAAAACAGGGGCTGCAGTAAGAAGTTTCCATGGTTTGGCACAATTCTATAGGAAGTTTATAAGGGGTTTTAGTGAGATATGTGCACCAGTATTAGACACCATCAAGGGAGGACTAAAAACTAAGTTCTTGTGGACCAAAGAAGCCAATGAAGGGTTTGAAAGGTTGAAGAAAGAGGTAGCTACTAAACCCATTTTGGTTTTACCTAGTTTTGACAAGTTGTTTATTGTAGAATGTGATGCAAGTAATATTGCTATTGGGGCTATATTAAGCCAAGAAGGAAGGCTAGTAGCATTCTTTAGTGAAAGGCTAAATGAATCCAAATCTAGGTACTCATCCTATGACTTAGAATTGTATGCATTGGTGCAAGCACTTAGGAAGTGGAGGCACTATCTTTTACCTAAAGATTTTGTTGTATACACTGATAACCAAGCATTGAGTTACATCAACACTCAAGAGAAGTTGAGCCTAAGACACATCAAATGGATGGAGTTCCTACAATCCTACACATTCACCATCAAGCACAAGAAAGGGCAGATAAATAAAGTAGCTGATGCATTAAGTAGAAGGCTGCTTACCATCCAAGAAATACAGTTAGAGAGTATTGGAGTTGAAGGTTTCAAAGACCTATATGCTGATGATGAAGACTTCTCAGAGGCCTACAAGGTATGTGTAGAGTTTAACAATCATTTTCATAGCAAGTTTGCTGATTACACTTTGCAAAATGGGTTGTTGTTTAGGGGAAATCAATTATGTGTGCCTAGAGGATCAATGAGAGAAAATCTGATCCAAGAGAAGCATAATGGAAGCCTTAGTGGACACTTTGGTTTGAACAAAACATTGGAGTTGGTGGAAAGATTCTACTATTGGCCTAGGATGCAAAGAGATATCCGGAAGTATGTTGAACAATGCATGATTTGTCAAAAGGCCAAGGGAACTTCTACAAATGTAGGATTGTACCAGCCCTTACCCATTCCAAATAGGCCATGGGAATGCATCAACATGGACTTCATAGTGGGCTTACCAAGAACAACATCAGGTTTGGATAGTGTGTTTGTAGTTGTGGACAGATTTAGCAAAATGAGTCACTTTATTCCTTGTAAGACTACTCATGATGCTAGCTATATTGCTCACTTATTTTTCAAAGAAGTTGTAAGGATTCATGGCTTACCAATCAGTATAGTTTTAGATAGAGATGTTAAATTCATGGGGCACTTTTGGAAGACCTTGTGGAGAAGGCTAGGTACTAACTTGGCACATAGTTCATCTTACCATCCCCAAACTGATGGTCAAACTGAGGTAATTAATAGGGTGCTTGGAAACCTTCTAAGGTGTTTAACAAAGGAGTATGGCCAAGTGTGGGATCAAGTCCTACCACAAGCTAAGTTTGCCTACAATGATAGCACAAATAGAACTACCGGTAAGAGCCCTTTTCAAGTTGTTTATGGTTATCACCCAAGAGGAGTTTGTGAGCTACGAGAATTAAAGAATTAAGAAGAGATTAGTGGACATGCTGATGATTTTGCCCAGTCCATGAGAGAGGTACATGAGCAGGTCAAGAAGTCCTTGATAGAGGCTACTCAAAGGTTAAAGACTAAAGTAGATGAAAGGAGGAGAGATTTACAATTTGAAGTAGGAGATTTGGTGATGGTACACTTGAACAAGGCTAGACTTCAGAAAGGTGTTCCAAGCAAGCTTCAAATGAGGAGGATAGGGCCTTGTAAGGTTCTAGCTAAGTATGGCCCAAATGCCTACAAGATTGAGTTGCCAAACAATCTAGCCATCTCTCCCATCTTCAATATTCAAGATTTAGTTAAATACAAGGGTCCTAATGTCATGGAAGAGGAAGACATCATAGAGGTAGATAAGAATATTCCAGAAATCAGTATTCCTCTCCAAACCAAGCCTCAAGCTGAAAAAGTTCTAGATTCAAGAGTAAAGAAGAAGACTAGGCATGAAATTTATATGGAGCATTTAGTAAAATGGAAGAACCAGCTTGAATCTGAAGCGACATGGGTAGCTGAATATGAATTCAAAAAGAGAGGTATCAGTCAAGATCTCTTGAATACTGACCCACCTTAAGTTTTTTTTTTTTTTTGTCATAGGGGGAGAATGGTGCAGGAGCACCTAGGAAATATGCCAAGTTTCCTAAATCATTTTTGGCTTGTAGTGGTCTTGGCTAGACCACATGAATAAGGGCTATGTGATAAAGCCCCAAGTGTGTGAGTTGTGTTTGTAAATAGGTTTTTGTTGTGTTTGAGTTTCCAAGTTGCTTCTATGCTGGCAAAATTGCTTAAATTGCTTGTTAGAGCCTAGAATGGTCAAACACTGACCAAGACCCCAGGAGGATGGGAAACATGGAAAATATGTTAAAAGTTTTAATTACATGGAAATAGGTTCATTTAACTAGGTTTGAGGTCATGGAGCCATTAAATGCACAATAGTGCAAAAGTTGCACTTGGCAACTTTGCAACTTTGCAAAGTTGCTTGACAATATTGACAAAAAGTGCTAAAACTTTATAAGGGCTTCAAGAATCAGTTGGAAACCTATGGGATCTGTTGATTCACGTGGTTAAGAGGTATTTAAGACCAATCCAAGTTAGTTTGAGGGTTGGCATATGCTTTTGTACGAAATTTGGCATTGGAATGAAGAGAAAATTGAGCATTTTGATGACAGTTTTCTGATTTCACCCTTCATCCACACCTTTAATGGATTGATAGGGTTGCTGTTTTCATGTGATTTTATAGTGTATGGAATTTAGATGCTTTGGTAAAGATTAGGAGTTTTTTTGATCAGTTTCATTACTAGTTTGAAAAATCTTTTTAAAGTTGCCAGTTCGCTGGTCTGTACACAGCAATCAGCAAAGAAATCTCTATAACTTGAATTCCAATGGTGGAACCATGATGGAATTTTGGAATCAAGTAATAGACTGTATAAAAAATGTAAATATGTATTTTTGTCTTGTTTTGCAGAGGTTTGTTGTTTTTTCCAAGAGGCCCTAGGCGAGTTTGCATACCCGGCTAGGCAATGAAATCAGCAAATAAGTGTTTGAAAGGGGCATAGAATGGGGTGTTGGGTGCAATAAAAATTCATGGAAGGCAAAAGTGGTGATTGAAGGAAGTTAATTCTAGGATTTCAGTCATTTAGAGTCCATTTGAGTGGTGGAAGGAAGAACTCTCTATATTCATGTTCATACAAACAAGAAACCCTTGTAAATAGACATATTTTTGGAAATCCCTTGTACGGATGACCTGGGTGTTGCAGACCTGAAAAATCTTCAAGGGGATCCAAAAGGGTATCCAAATAATAAATTTTTTTGAGTACTTCTTAAGGGTTTGAGGAGATATAAGCCAAAAATCAGTTTTGGAGGCTTAATTTTGTTATTAGTCTTGGTAGCCCTCTTAACTATGCAATCTCCAAATCAATTGGAAACCCAATACTCCAATTCACTTAGTGATCCTAAAAACTATTGAATGAGACCTAATACAAGCCTTGGAATTCAATATAGCCAAAAATGCACTCCTGGAAGCCAGTTGTCAAGAATGGTACAATGAGAGCACTAGGGAGACCCCATGGTGAAATAGAGTTTTGAGTTGATTGGTGAGGATTAGTGTAATAAGGGAATAGAGAGAAGATTCCCATGGAGTAGGGTATAGGATAAATACCCTAAGAGGCTAGGAGAAAGCCTAAAGTGAGTTCTAGTAGTTGAGGCTAGAACCTTGCTCAAGATCCTCCCCATCAGAGTGGACCATCTAGGTTCCATGCGGTCGTGTGGTAGTGCTTTGCCACTCTTACCATTTGAGATCCATTTGAGACACTGTGGCTGATGCATTCCTTGTTGGCATCTATCTTCATTCTATTCATGGATTATGATGGTGGACACGTATCCTTACATTGATGATTTGCATATGTCAGATGATGTTATCTTATGTTTTACTTTTCATGTTAGATTTCTTTTTTTCATATGTTATAGTATGTTTTTAGGAGTAACATTCCTACTTGATAATACTAATGATCCCTTCGATGATTTGGAATGTTATGCACGGAGGGATGGCTAGGGCCCATGATGGTATAATGATGCTATTTACGGTTGGGAGGAACCATGTACTTAATTAGTTATGATGTGATTAATGTTTATCTTTTATGATGTTTATATCTTCTATGATGATGTATCATGTATGATATGTGGTTTCATTTACTTGCTACATCTATATTATTGGATAGAATACGATGATGTACTTTATTTTCACATATGTATATTCTTTAAAGCCTTTCATACCCTATGGCATGTACAGTGGATGATTGAGCAATCGGAAATGGAATTTAAGAATGTTGGACTTTTCATTATTATTTCATGTGGATGTTGTATTAGATGTAATTCAATGTTAAGGGATCCATGAAGAATGTAACCTATTATGTATGTTTATGTTTACTTTCAATTGAATGATGTTATTGCTTTTGCTACTATGTATGAATGGTTTTACTTTCATGTTTAAAAAATAAAATGCTACCAAACTTAGTGAAACTTTAGGTTAATTCTTTGGATCCTTTGGCGGGGCATTACACAACTTGTTCATTCCCTTATGGATGATAGGGAGATGATGTTGACCTTGTAATGCCATACTTGTCACAAAACTATATGGATTCTTATGATATAAAGAACATGGCATTATCTATTACTATCCTTTTAGGACATCCAAATTTCGTGATTATATTATTAAAAAAAAAATCATTCACAACCTTGCTAGTAGCTTTTCTAGTAGGAATGGCTTTTACCCATTTTTTCAAGTAGTCAGTTGCTACTAGAATCCATGAATAACCTATACTAAATTTATTTGATATTTCACCTATGAAGTCCATTCCCCATTGCTAGAAAGGCACTTGATCTTCTACTAATTTTAAAGGAGTATTTCCAAAGAACTTCTACTTACTAGGAAACCTTTGGCATGGATCACATTTTCTGACTAGGGCATAGGCATCTTTACATAAGGTTGGACACCAAAAGCCATCTCTCATCACCTTTTGAGCAATATTTTTGGCCATATCATGACCTCTACATACTCCTAAATGCATTTCAGAGAGTATTTTTGTTGATTCTTTATGATCAATGAATTTCAATAGCATTTATTCAAAATTTCTCCACAAGAGGTTTCCACCAATGATAATATATCTGATTATGTACAGCGACATAGACCTTCTTTCATCATCAATAAAATGAGATGGAGCTTCCATATGTTGGAAGTGATAAATAACATTTTTGTACCATCCACAGTCATCCATATCACATGTATATGGTCTATGATCCTCATCTACAACATTTATTTGATTGACATCCAAATTGGATTGAGCCATCAACTTTTCCAATCCCTAAAATCTCATCAATTTTGTTATGTAGATCTCAATATTAAACTCCTAGATTCTATTGATGCATTTGAACCTTCTTCTAGATAATTCTTGTTGAGAAAAGATATCCTTTATAGAAGCACTAGGAGCAAATGCTATCATAGTAGCACCCACCAACTAACAACTAAAAGATTTAACAAATTTCACTAGAATATATGCCTGTTTTTCATTAGTTTCATACTTTAGCTCTATAGCTTGAAGTGAGTTACTAAAAAAGGAAATAGGCTATTCAAAACCTTCCTCATTCTTCTTGAGTAAAACTATTGCAAAGGTGTGAAAAGAAGAAAAATAAAATATGTGCATTGGCTTTGCATAATTTGGTCTTCTTAATACTGGAGTATTCTTTATTGCATCCTTAATTTCTTAGAAGGCCACTGAAGGTTCATCCTTCTAGTTGATCATTTCCCTTTTCTTAAGCATCTTAGAGATAGGTCTACTAATCTCAAAATTGTTTATCACAAACCTCCTTAAAAAATTGACTTGACCAAAATACTACATACCTTTTAAATTTTTTGGTATAGGGACTTTATCTATTGCTGCCACTCTTTCTAGATCAATCTTAACTCCATTAGTAGACACAATATGGCCCAAAAACTTCCTCTCTATAACTCCAAATGTACATTTCTTTGGATTTAAAGAGACTTAATATGAAACAAATTCTTTAAAAATATTTTCTCTAAATAGTTACAGTGGTCTTCAGATTTCTTGGAATAAGCTATCAAGTCATCTTGGTAGACAACCATGAATTTATCTATATACTCTTTAAATGCAACATCCATGGCTCTCTAGAATGTAACCTCTACATTAATCAAACCAAATTGCATCCAAACATATACATATGTCCCCCATGGGGTAGTAAATGCTTTCTTAAACTTCTCTTTCTCATCAACCAACACTTGGTTGTATCCAGAGAAACCATCCATGATGGACATTAATTCAAAACTTGTGACCTATTGTAACATAGGTTCCATGTTTGGAAAACCATAATTATCTTTCAAGGAAGAAATATTTAGGTTTATAAAGTCTACACAAAGCCTAATGTCACCATTCTTCTTCCTAATAGGCACTAGGCTTTATACCCATGAGGAATGTCAAATAGGCTTTATAATCCCCCCATCTTTAAGTTTCATCAACTCTTCTTGCATCTTAGGGGCTAATGTGGGATTAATAGGTCTTTTCTTTTGTCTAAATGTTTTGAAATTTTCTTTCAATGGAATAACATGCTGAAAGAGATATTCCCTATAAGCCTTAAGGTCATCATATGACCATGCAAAAATATGCCTAAATTTCCTTAGCAAATCAATCAAAGACTTTCTAATGGTAGGAGATAGAGTCTTACCCATGTACACATTCTTGGGAGACTCACCTATTCCAAGGTTCACTTCTTCAAGCTCTTGTGGTTTCTTATCTTTGGTCTCTAGGTGAAATCTATCTTGCTTATCAAGGACACTCTCTAACATTACCAATTGATACAATGGAGTCTAGCATAGTAAGTCTTAGATGACTAACTAGCCCTTAGATTCTCTTCATTGAAGGAATGTCCAACAAAATTTTCTTTAATCCTTCCCAAGTGCTCAAATACCAATCAAAAATGCTCATTAAGGTTATCAAAGCCTATCCCCAAACAAGGAAATCCCAATAATAAGGAATATCCCTTAATACAAGACAACTTATCATAATTTGCCCCTACAAGCATAATGACAACTTTTGACACAAGACCCCAAGAACACACAAAAGGACCAAGGGTGACTCAAGGCTGAACTTGTGATCTATTGAGGTCCATTATAAGGTGGATTGAAGGTTAAAACCATATTATGTAACATTTAAGTAATAGTTGCTTCACAAATACACTATTCTAAACTTGTAGCCCTTTTACTTCAGAAATCTCCACATAACCCTATAATCAAATCATAGATTTAGATACCCTTTTGGGGTTTACTAAAAATTCCCAAGCACCAAGACTAATGATGTATACAAATTAGGTTTCCCCTAATTTCTTATCTAGGCAAATAGCTCTATTAGGTCTCCAAATAGAAAGGAGGTACACTTTTTCAATGACCAAACCCCAAACCAACAATGGGATAATGAAGGGGCATACAAAAAATAAATCATAAACCTAATTTCAAGACTTGGTGTTACTTCTAGAGTGAGTTAAATGAGTTTTTGATCAACACTGTAAGCATGCACATGGGACTTGCATGCCTAGGGCATCAAATTTCTCCTTGCCACTTGCATATTAAAATATGAAACCAAGTCCATCTTAATATACATAGTCAACACTTGGATTTCACTAGAGGCCATTAAATTTCCATTGTGAAATCCCAAGATATGGCAAATTTTGATTGAAAACCTAGGTATGACAACTTTTACAAATAACTTCTAATAAACTTCAATATCTTGAGTTAGGAGAGTAATCAAGTTATCAAACAAAATACATATGAAAGATATTTCATCAAAAAATCCAAAAATGTAGATCAATCCTCTTGATGTGTCTGTACATGTTCGTACAACCATTTACACAATGGAATTTGTAGGAAATTTGAATTATTTTTTGATTCAAACGTAAAAGTACACAATGTTGTCCCATCACTTGTCTAAAAGGGATTATGTAGGCATCCCCAATGGTCACAATAGATTTTCAAACCAAAATTTTTTATTGGGGAATCATTTTACAAAATATGAAACATTTTGCTAAAAGTTATTTGACAACTTTTTAGCAATTTTTGCAATTTGTGAAACTTTTGCAATATTTTATCGAAACATAATCAAAATTCAACTCAATGATCCAACTAGGACCAAAACATGCTAAAACATGAAAAAAATATATCCTAAGATTTTAGGCTATTTGGACACCTATGACCATACTTGACCAAGGGCTTATAACTATGCCAATTTTGGAACTAGGTCTTACAAGTGGATCCAAATGTATAGCCACTATTTCTAACCTATCCTATAGGTTCTTAGGACTTTTAAGATATCCTTAAGATGTAGCAAGACTCTTCATTTTTTGAGGGTGCTCGTGACCACCAATCCTTTAGGCACCTTATTTGTCTTTAGCTATAAGATCTCCTATCCAAAGATGGTGTCCTTCTCATCTACATTCTCAACCAATGTGTTGCAATCCAAAACCTATCCATAATATTTATCTTCACTTAAAAGAAAACTTAGAATGTCTTTATCATCCTCAAATACATGTTAGGTCTCTATGTTGTCAGGAATTGATGGCCTATTTTGCATTTCAATCTGTGAAACACCAACAAATGATATGTCATCAGGATTAATGGCTACATTATCCAATAGGTCAGCCATTTTTGCTTCTATCCATCCAAGATATTCCAAAAGCCTCAAATGCTTCAATTAGATCCCATATATCATTTCTGTATTTCTTCAACCTCTTGTTTTTAGATGCATATGTCTCCTTAATCTGAGACACAACTAATTCAAAATCACCAATAACATGCAACATTTTATTTCAATGACTTGTAGCTACTTTTAATCCAAGTAAAAATTCTTCATATTCTACTATGTTATTTGTACATGTAAAATTCAGGGTAAATGAATATCTAAATGTATTCTTCTCTAGAGAGATAAAAGCTACTCTAGCCCCTAACCCATATTTTGAACTAACCCCATCAAAATCCATCGTCCAAAGGTTGTGAGAATCTATGCATTTTTTTGCCTCTTATGAAATCAATGGGACTATCCTTTCACTTTCTAGAATGGTACTCTCAGCCCTAAAAGCATTTACCTCCATTTATTAGTGTTATCCTCAATCATGTGGATATCCCGTGGCTCTTTATCAACTTTGATAACCTTGTCCCTTATGTGAACATCAACTACTAGGATAGTCATGGTTAGGTCAACATCAGGATAAGCACCTAACCTAAAAGGTAATGCATTAATGGTACCAATAATAGGGACTTCTTTAGCATCCATAGCTCTATATCTACCCTTCTTTGTATCTATCTTTAGATACATGATCTTAAATGCATGATAGTGTTAGAGGCTCCAAAGTCAATCATACAATTTTTTAAGGTCTTTCCATTTATGATCAAGCTAAGGAAGAAAGAGTCAATATTTTCTATATAGGTAGTAGATGAATTATCCAAATACATCTAAGGTATTTGGGATATGACTCCTTTGTCCTCCTTTTCTTTTACTACAAGTGGTACCTCCTTCTCGACTGATAACCCTCTATCAATAACATTACTACTTCCAATCTCTCCTAACCAAGATATAGCTTTACTCTTATGTTCCTCTATCCTAAACATTAAAATAAGGGAACTTTGACAATAATCTGGGATAGCATGGAAATCATGTCAAAATGATCATAAATAAGAGGTTTGCATTAATTACCTTTGGTTGCTTGTATTTGAACAATAGGTTCCTCCACTTGTTTGATAGTATAAAGACTTGATTTCTTTTCTTTTGTGTTTGTCTTTACCACCTCTATACCTTGAAATTATAGCTTCTTCTTAGGTTACCACTTCTTGGCCTTATTGTCCTTGATTTTGACAACCACTTGGCTCTCTTCTTTATGGACATCATACATCTTATGGGTTATGTCTTTAATGAAAACACGTGTCCCCTTCCTGGTAGTATTATTCACATTTTTTCTCTTACATTATTTGTATTGTGAACTTGACCCACCATCACTATAGTTATTCTATCAATTTCATCTTTGGATGGATTTCTAAAATTCATATGTTCAACATTTGATATCATGTTGCACGTCTTATCTTCATCTTGATCTTCATCATCTAAAAAATTTGCTAATGATGTAACTATTACATATTTCTCTGATTAATAACATCAATCTCAGACTCTTCTAGATCAGATTCTTCACCATTGTCACATTAATTAACCATGTTATGTGCCACATCATCATGGCTTTTTTCTTCCTCAACCTCTTCAGGATGTGTTTGTTGATGTGTAGAAAATGATTGGGCAACACCACAATAATTAGGGGAAGGAGGAGATTGGAAAATAATACACCAAAGCATCTCCTCCACCACATTTATAGAATTTCCTTGCAATGGATCTTTCCTATCCTTGTCCTTTGTGCCTTTTGTAGAGTTAGGAATGGGTTTACCATCCTTTCTGTGTTATATGGATAATTCTTCAATTTAGTCTACCTATTATAATTATTGTTGAACTATTTCTTTTCACCAGTATTAGGCTTATTAGCATGGTTTACTAGTGGATTCAAATTCTTAAGAAGATTTAGAACTTGGTCTATTTTGTCATCCTCAAGATTTTTGGTTGTAACATGCTTCTCACCTTCTTTCCTATTTCCCCTAGGATTGAAAAATTTAGGATCATCTCTTCTTTCTAGTTCACCAAAGTCTTTTTTATCGTTTTCAATATTGAAAGCTATCTTAAAAGAATCCCTTAATATCCAAGGATCTTTATCTCTTAGAATATAAGTCATTTTTCTATCAAAGACATTGAAATAGGTAGTGAGACACACATTCTCACCTATTCTCATAACTTGAAATAATTAATACATTTCTTTCTAGAATCTTACATTAAAATAAAATTTTGATTCATTTTGATTTTTGATAATATTATTGAACTCATTCAACTTGAAGCTTGCATTAGTATTGTCACCATATTTCTCTTTGAACAACTTTTCTAGATCATCCCAGAACCAGTCTCTTGCATCTTGAGTGAGTGAGTGCAAAAATAATTTCATAACAACATCCTCATGCTCCACTTCATAATCATGTAACATATCATTGAATTTTCTAAGATGCTCTTCACTAGGTTTAGCATTATTTCCCAAGAATTTAAAAACCTTATCTCTCAAATCATTAGATATGGGATGGGGAAAGCTAGGGATACCTACAAAGGTCATTTTTAAATATATTTCCATGTAAATAGGTATCTTCTAAAAACCTAAAACATTTGAATTACTAGGTCCAATTCCTAGGGTCTTCATGGGAACTTTGACTTATTGAGACACAACTAACTAAATAGAAATAGTGGAAGAAGAAGCTAGCATTGACTCAATTTTTTTTGGCTATTTGCTATAGGTTGACAAGTTGGAATAAAAGGTATAGATTGTGCAGTCTAACTTGGCCAAGATGCTAAGCTAGAGGTGTTTTTAAGGAAATTAATCTTCTTTGCTATATTTTTTGGGCAAATTGTATAACAATTTTTGCATCAACGTTTTAGATCACACTTTGTGATTCATCATCAAGATGAGAGAACTGAAGGAGAAATATGGTAAGATTGTAGACCTAGGGTAGATAAAAGGGGGAAGGGTGGGGGTGGGGGGGGAGGGATGGGGAGAGGGGGTGGGTTCAACGCAGTCAAGAAGAGTTAGAGGTTTAGCAATAAGGTGAATGAGGGAAAGGATAACAGATATAGGGAGAAAATATAAGAAAATGATATATCTAAATATGAGAAGACATAAGTGAAAAAGGAACACACTTACTAATATAAATAAATAAATTAATAATAATAATAAAGTGTGTGTGTGTGTGTGTATATATATATATATATATATATATATATATATCTAATTAATTATTGTTATTGTCGATAAAATTATAATGATGGATTTTAAATAAAGGTGATTAAGAAATTTAGTGTATATGTATATAAAATAAATAAAGATTAAATGAAAATGAAAGTGAGAATAAATATGTAAATAAAACTATATATATGTATATAATATATAATATATATAGTTTTTACTTACATTTTTATTTTTTATTTTATTTTCATTTAATTTATTTCAATTTATTATATATATGAAAGTAAATAAAGGTCTAAATATATATGTTAAAAGAATGAAAAGGATACACCCCAAGTATGTGTGTGTGTGTGTTTGTGTATAAACAAGAGAAAAAATAAAACTAAAAATGAAGAGAGGAGAGGGTGAGGGGGGATAAGAGTAGGTGAGAGAGGGAGAGAATTGGGTGGATGATGGGGAGAGAGAGAGAGAGAGAGAGAGAGAGAGAGAGAGAGAGAGAGAGAGAGAGAGAGAGAGAGAGAGAGAGAGAGAGAGAGAGAGAGAGAGAGAGAGAGAGAGATGACCCAAATAGTTTCTGATAGAGGATAATAAAGGGTTGCCAAGAATGGCTCAAAAAGAACCCTTCATCTCAATTAATGTTCCACAGGTGGTTGCTAATTTCAATGGCCTCTGGAATTTTTCATCTAAAGAAATTATCTTCTTTACATACGACTTGAGCCTTTGCTAAAAAAATGTGGTGTTTGGTGGTTGAGGAGTGCTTAGATAGGGATGACTTGGCAACTCTATCATGTTTTATGTTAGCCCCATGTTCTTTTAATCGAGTCTTGATAGCACGTTCTATTTCTCCTATATAAGGAACACCACATGAACATTCAATCTTGTACACTCTTGATTCTGTAAGGGTAACTTTTGGGTCTTTCAGAGAGTGGGTACAATCTTTAACCAATAAGAAGGGTTTAAATGTACTATGAATGCCCTTATTGGCTAGGATTTTGGCAATCTTGAATTTACTATGAAATGAATCTTCCTTCTTGCCTTTGCTACTTAGGCCTCATTTTCTACTTTCTCTAGATCCTTAGCCAAATCTTCCGTGTCTTTCTTTTCTCTCTCCAATTCCAAATCTATTTTAGAAATAAAAATATTTTTTAGAGGAATAAGAGGTTCATTGATTTGTATCCCCACAACCTTTTTCTTTCCTTTATCAGGGTTCTTAATGGTAAGATCTATTATGTTTTCTTCAATAGGTTTGTAGGGTTGGATTTGTGAAATGAAAGGTCCTTCCTTCTTCTTTAGAAGGCGTTCCTAATTTTGGATTCTTGACCTTATCTCTCCCACATCTCATCTAAGTGCAATGTAATAGATTTTTCCTCTAACTTTATATTCTACTCTTTTAGAGCTTCCTTTCTTCTAAGAAAACTTTCTCTTACTAGGAGAAAATTCATGGTAATGACTTCTTTTTCCTTTTCTAAACAAATGCATTTGGCATCTTCCTTAGCAACCTTCTTCCTTAATGTCTCAATCTCTGACAATAATTCATCATGGTTTGCAGAAGTTGTTAGAAATAATCAAGACTAGCTAGGTTACTAAGAGGGGAGGGGTGAATCAGTAATCTCAAAAACTTTAAATCAATTCAGCACTTAACAATATAAATCATTCACCATTCATTCATCTAAGCTACTGCATGCATGAGAAAGATAAATGTTCATAACACATGAACAAAGTATTTTGGTTACCCAGAAACCTTCCAAATAGAAAGTAAAACATGGGTGGGGATGATACCCACAAAACTTCACTACTAGAGTATAAAGTTGGCCTGTTAGGGCTTACATTGATCATTTTTGATGATCTATCTTGTTAAGAGAAATTTGGACTGCTAGATGCACATTGTTAGAGGTTTTACAAACATATAATGAAGTATGCACTATGTTAGGAGATTTATACAAAGACTATTAAGTCTACCCTATTAAAGGATTTGGAAAACTAATTCACCTATCAAGATGAAATGGTAGATCTAACTTACAACTTGTATGTTGAATAGATATTTGAAGTACATATCACCTCTTGTGATTGATATGTCTTTGCTGCTCCTTAATGACCTTGCTGTAAACTCTACTCTACTACTGATTCACATTCATTCTTCTCAAAAAATTACATGCCCATTTCATTGACATTCTCATGATGCATTGCAAATGATAAAATACATTACATATATACCATTCCAATATTTACAATTACAAGGTCGGCTAAAACACAAGTAAACAAAATATTATAGAGTCAGCCAAATAGTAGAAAACTCAGGCTCTGAAACTAACTTGGTGAACTTCTAATAGATGACATCCACTGCATTACTCAGCATCATCATGCACTCAATTAAAGTAGAAGCTCAGTCCATACTAATCACACATTTTAGCTTTGAACTTGGTAACCATTGGAAACTTAGTAGATATAGTGTCACTCAGTAGATACTGAATCATTCATTTACCTTGCTGTCACTTGATAAACACTACACATCCATCACTCAGTAGAAACTAGCTTCATATCACACAAAATAATGACTTAGTAGACACTATGAAGCTCAGTGATCACTGTCTATTTGGTGAACACTATAAGCTCAGTAAACACTACTGAACTGCACACTCACTCGGTAGCTTCATAAATGCTCGGTGTGAATTGCTTAAGTGATGAACTTACTTGGCAACCATTGAATGCTCAATATAAATTGTAGACTGAGTGATGAGCTCAATAACCATTCAGAATTGAATAATTGTTATCATTAATGAAAAATACAACATAATGCCAAAAATCTCCCCCTTTGGCATTAGTAACAAAAACACTTATGTGCCTTATGTACATTGACATACTGATTTTTGATTTTTCAAAATTAATCTTTGTAAAGCTATTGTATATACATATCTTACATATCTCTTACTCCTCCTTTTGACAATAATGCCAAAGAGATATGCAAAATATTCAAATAGAGACACCAAAATGTGAGAGAAATTGAGAGTGTACCTTGAGAATAAGAGCCAATGTCTTATCCCAATTGTCTTGCAAAATTTTACAGGTGGAGAGTGCCACTTGAACTTCTATAGAAATTTCAATCGTATGATATACTATGGAAAACTTGTTATCCTAGAATACTGACTTTGAATATGCAATATGTTTCTGCATTGAGTCCATAACTGGAAGGATCATATTTTTTATATCAATTAGTGTAGACCTAATCCTGGTTTCCTCTCTTAGCAATTTTGCCTACATTTTTGACAAAAATTTCACCTTGAGGTGATGCACTGAGCTTTAACTAGGGTCAAGCTATAGCCTTTGAGTACTTCCCTTCATATAAACATCAATCTTACTTAATTTCTCCTTTATATCCTTGGTGAACTCGGTAACATCACAAAGCTTGCCAAAAAGTGATGTTACATTGGTTAAAGATTGTTAAAGATTGCTCAAAATTGTAGATAAATCTACCTAGTTTATAGAAATGTGCTCAAGCACCTTATTATCAAACTTCTTCTTTTCCTTCTCAATGATCTTTTCTTGGCCAAAGGTATTCTCATTGAACTTATTTATAGCTTCTTCTAATAGTAGCAAAATGTGTTATGATGAGTCCACATCAACACCTATAGCCTCAGTTATTATATTTTTAGCATTCTTAATTATAGTAAACTCTCTATCTCTTTCATCACTAAGTTACTTCTGCCTTTCTTTTTGCTCTAAAAGTTGACTGACTAGTATCATTTCATCAGCTGTGGTAGTGTCTAGATCCAACTTGGGAATGACAATTTCCTTGTCCAAATCAATGTCTTCATCAATTTCTTTGCTAGTAAGTAGAAGTTTTAGAGGAGTCTTTGGTTTTACTTCTAAGCTTACTTCCTTGGACTCAGAAATGGAAACAATAGTAGTTGTTGGACCTGCAGTAAAAACTTGAATTGGTCCAACTAAAGGAAAATTGAAAGAAGTACCAACTATATCCAAAACTAATGTACTATCCAAAAATGAAGTAACAATAGGTGGTGTACAAACTAGAATACTTACAACTGAAGAATTGACTGGAACAAAAGTTGGTGTAGTTAAAGCTATAGTTGACAAAATTTTAGAACATACTAGCAAACTTACTCTATATACTACTATAGAAGTTGACACAATTAAAGAACTAGCAGTTGTGCATACTGCTAAAGTAGATTGCTTGAGAGCTGATGAAGTGCTAGACACTTCTATTGTAGATACCTAGAGTTGTGAGGTAGTAACTAATGATTGTGCAAATGATATATTTGAGGTGGTTGCAATCATATTTGCTGAAGCTATCTCTAAGCCTGATGATGTAGTAGTTTTAGGTGGAGAGTGACGAAGAGAAGCAATGAATTCTGCTACTATTTTCATTGAATCGTCTTCTTCATCTTCTTCCTTGTCTTCCTCTTCAGCTTCTTCATCTTTCTCTTCATCATCCTTCATCACTTCCTGATAATCTTTAGCACCAATGGTAACACATGGAGTGTTATCTTCTTCCTCATTATCACTATTGTCATCATCATCCTTGATTTCCACTAGATCATCACTAGGCTTGTGTAGATGATAGATGTTCTTCCACATTTTTTTTTCATCTCTAACAAAATTCTCAATGTCTTTAATCAAAATCAAACATGTATGGAATCTAATCATCATTTTACCTTCATTGATTTTCATTGCTGCTTTGATGTCTGCATCTATAAGATTAAGTAGTAATTTCCTCAAAGATTGTTCATATATATCTTTTTTTGTCTAAATAGTAGATTCCCACCTTGGTTGCAATCTTGTCAACAATTCTTTTGAAATTTGTGCAGCAATCTGATCTGGGGAACACTTCCATTTTCCCACTTTGGTGAGTACTAGATCCTCAATTTGCATCTTCTCAGTATCAGTCCTTGACTCAAACTTTAGAGCCTTGAAGTTTGTGATTCCTGCTCCTTCTTCCATCTATTTTAACCTTTCCTGGAAGGTAAGTGGGAGCTTTACAAGAACAACTTCACTATCTCCTTTTCTTTTCCTTTTGATCTTCTTGTGAAAATAGTTGTGGAGGCCTTTGGCAGTTTGGTAATGATTACCCTTCCTTTCTTCTTTGCTAGCTCTACCTCCTTCTCTAATTTTTGTTCTTCTCCTTCTTTTTCTTCTTCTTCTTCATCCTCTCCTTAACCTTCTATAAGCATAAGAGGGACAGTGGTAGATTCCATCTTGGCTATCTTCCTTTTGCCTTTGTTGATTGCCTAGGGTAGCTTGATTTCAATCTCAATTCTGGCTTTGGCCTCATCATATGTACCAAACATTGGTTTCTTTGGATCTATAGGTTCATTTACTAGGGCTTCTATGATGTCTTTGATTTCATTAATGTTTACCTCATATAGGAGAGGTTTTACCCATGCAACTCAGGGCCTGATTGCCTCAATGTATACTCTATCATAGTCAACCATGAAGCACACATCATCTTTGTAATCCTCAACAAGCTTAGGAGGAATCTTGAAACTATTGTTCATATTTTCTTTGAAATATTTAAAGTAATTGTCCATAATGCTATTAAAATTTATAACCATTCCTACAATGAACTCATTTATCTAATACAAGATAGGAACATCTTTTCTCCATACAATAGAACCTTTTGATGGGAAAAAGTTTTGAACATAAAAGAAAATACATGTCAACAAAGAACCAAATTTGCAAGGGTTGTTCTTTAATGTCCTAATACTATCCATATTTTTGTTCAATTGCTTTAATAGTAACTTTGACAAGTCAAATTCCATATTTTTCTTCACAACCTTAAATGCTAAATCAACTGCCTCACATGGCACACTATTCAAATGACTGGATCTGTAAATCTTATGAGTAATTACATGAATGCCAAACCTTAATTCCACATTATAAATAGTGCTAATTTTCAAACCTCTACCATTCCACTTGGCTAAGGTTTTCTTTTGGAGTTCATCCCGACCTAGGGTTTTGGTGGTTTTTTCTTTGCTCAACATGGGGAGACTCATAATCTTATGAATCATTTTCTTGGTGATTAAAACTGGCTTCTCTAACCATACTTGTCCATTATACATGCGACTGAGAATGTATCTAATCCACTTTATCTAAAAGCTCTTTGGCAGGTGTGTGATATGGGTCAACCATTTGTTTTCTAAGTGCTTATGTTTGAGTTTTAGCAAACCATCAACACACATTTCTTCTAAGGCACTATCCATCTCTAGGGTTCTAATTTCCTGAATAGAACACTTAAAATGAGTGTGAATGTCATTAATTAGAAGTGCCTTGGGTGGACCATTAGGGTCTAGTGCCTCCACAACTGCTAGAACTAGCTTGAAATTCGATGCTTTCCACTCCACTCCCTTAACCAACATTTATAAACCTATTTTTTCCTTGCTACTGTTGGTGCTCCCAAATTCCATCACTGCTCAGTAAATGATAGAATTTTTTTGAACAAATTCTTTGCTAGAAATTCGCTTGAAATTGCCTGGATTCACCTGGAAATCTCTTAGCTCTATGAAGTCTAAAGTTGTGGTGAAAAATGAAATCGAATTCTACCCTTTTGATGAAAACTATCCTTTAATGCTAGGTACCATAATGACATAGTGCATGACAGACTATCATCCACTCACTAGCTCAGTAGAAAATTGTGACTCGGTGATCAAACAAAACTTTCATTACTCTTGACCAACCTTGGTTGGTAAGACTTGATCTCATGAGATCCCATTGTATTTGAAATACTAATTTAGATCTTCTACTTTCTTTCATTTGGAACTACTTGAGATATGACTTGATGATACAGTTCCAGTTCCTCCTTCATGAATCTAATTGGAAATGATGGAGTCACCCACTTCTTGAGTGACCTGGCCAACATTTGAACTATTTTTCTTGGTAGATTTAAGAATCCACTACTGTCTCATCTACTTCTTGATATTATTAGCTTTAGCTTTCTTTTCATCTTCAACTCTTCCTATATTCATGTAGTTTTTAGCTATATGACCAATTTCATTGCATGTATAACATCTTACTATTGAATCTCTCCTTCTCAAGTGATGCCTTGTACAATCTATGCCAATGTGTCCATATTCTCCACAATAGTGATATCTACACCATGCATTGTAGTCCCAAGAAAATATTATTTAACAATTTATTTAGCTAGACTGAATGATTTGGATCTGCATTTAGATGCCTTGTGACCTTGTTTCTTACATTTGTGACATTTAACTTCAAATTTTGGTTTCTCCTTGCATTCATTAGTTGTATAACCATGTTTACTATAATTATAGTATTTCCCATTGAATTTTTCCTTTCCATTTCTCCAACATTTATTTGATGTATGACCTAACTTACCATAGTGATTGCAAGTAGGTCTTTGATTCCTTTGGGCACCTTGCTTGGAAGATTCACCTTCTTCTTTCTATCCAAGTCCTACTTTACCTTTTTCCCTATTGAGATTTTGCTCACTTTGCTGATTCAATTGATCCATGTCTGATTTAGATTTCATCATCCTTTCATTGAGTTTCTTTTCAAAAATTAGACCAGCTTTCAATCTTTCATTGATTTGTCTTTCAATGATCAAATCATTCCTTTGACTTTCATTTTCATATCTCAGATTCATAATTTCCTCATTTTCATTTGAGAGCTGATTGATAAGACTTTCTTGCTGAAGGGATTGATTTTGATTTGCATTGTTCCTCGCCTCCAAATCTTCACTTGCCTTATTCCTTTGTTCCAAAATTTCACACATTCTTATTGACTGAATTGATTGTTCTCTTTTCAATTTTCTTACCTCTTCTTGTAGAGAGCCATTCTTTTCTAGGAATTCTTTGATTGCCTCATTAGCTTCATTTGAACTACTTGATGGGAAAAAGTCTTCATTCTTTTTTGCAACATATTGATGGTCATTCATCTATCTTGCGAGTTGCATCCTTCTTTTCAATGATTAGGAAAGATGATCTTTTGCTTCCTTGAGTTGAGCTATGGCCATTTCTAGATCTAGCTTCTCATTCTCAATAGCTTTATTAAGTTTGAATATCTCCATTGTCCTTGATATTTGCTCAAGTTGTCAAACTTTATCCTAAGAACCACAAAGCTCTGATACCAATTGTTGGAAATAATCAAGACTAGCTAGATTACTGAGAGGGGAGGGGTGAATTAGTAACCTCAAAAAATTTAAATCAATTCAACACTTAACAATATGAATCATTCACCATTCATTCAACTAATCTACTACATCCATGAGAAAGATAAATATTCATGACACATGAACATAGTATTTTGGTGACCCATAAAACCTTCCAAATAGAAAGTAAAACTGGGGTGGGGGTGATACCCACAAAACTTCACTATTGTAGTATAAAGTTGGCCTATTAGGGCTTACATTGACCACTTTTGATGATCTTCCCTGTTAAGAGCAATTTGGATTGCTAGATCCACCTTGTTAGAGGTTTTACAAACATACAATGAAGTATGTATTCTGATAGGAGATTTTTACAAAGATTGTTAAGTCTACCCTATTAAAGGATTTGGAAAACTGATTCACTTGTCAGGATGAAATAGTAGATCTAACTTACAACTTGTTTGTTGAATAGATCATTGAAGTATAGATCACTTCTTGTGATTGATATGTCTTTGCTACTCCTTAATAACCTTGTTATAAACTCTTCTCTGTTGCTGATTCACATTCATTCTTCTCAAAACATTACATGTCCATTTCATTGACATTCTCATGATGCATTGAAAATGATACAATACATTACATATATACCATTCCAATAATTACAATTTCAAGGTTGGCTAAAACACAAGTAAACAAAATATTACTGAGTCGGCCAAATAGTAGAAAACTTGGGCTCTAAAACTGACTTGGTGAACTTCTAATACATGGTGTCCACTACATTACTTGGCATCATCATGCACTCAATGGAAGTAGAAGCTCGGTCCATACTAATCACACATTGTAGCTTTAAACTTGGTAACCATTGGAGACTCGGTAGATATAGTGTCACTCAGTAGATACTAAATCCTTTGTTTACCTTGCTGTCACTTGGTAAACACTACACATCCATCACTTAGTAGAAACTGGCTTCATATCACACAAACTAATGACTCGATAGACACTATGAAGCTCGGTGACCATTGTTTGTTCAGTGAACATTGTAAGCTTGGTAAACACTGCTAAACTACACACTCACTTAGTAGCTTTAGGAATGCTCAGTGTAAACTACTTAAGTGATGAACTTACTTGGTAGCCACTGAATGCTTGGTATAAATTGTAGACTGAGTGATGAGCTCGGTAACCATTTAGAATCGAATAAGTGTTATCACTAATAAAAAATACAACTTAATGCCAATAGAAGTAGTTTCTAAATTTACTGGATCATCTAGATCTATGAGATTCCTTTCAATATATGGGACTCTACAAATGTTTGTCCTAGAAATCAAGGTTTTCTTATACACCCACCTATGGTTTAATTATTTAGACACATTGGGTCACAAAATGGTATCTCCTAAAAAAGAGACAATTTTATCTGGGAAGATTCTTTCTTCTGGTAATGGGGTATTGAACATTTCACCTAAAATCCTAGTATTCTTAGATTCAAAATTAAAAGATGATGATTCTCTATCTACCACATGATGATATTTGGAGTGGGTTGAGGTGTTTTCATTAGGTTTTCATGTGTGGTTAGGATCACCTTTTTTCTTGGGTAGGTTCTTCTTACCTACATTAGGTAGGCACTTATGGATTTTCCTTCGTGTAAGCTCTTTTTATTTTTCCTTCTATGTTACATTTGAAAAAACACTTAAAATATATAGCACTAGCTACAAAACCTTTGACCAAGTCACCACCCACTAAGGGGAAAAATTCTTGATATGGCTACAAGATAGAAAACAACATGAAAACAAAATGTTTGACTTCATATCAGACATAAGAACTTCTATCACAATGCACTTTGGGAAAAGAATTTTTTTTCACATAGATAGGGCAGTATTTAGGTAGGACCCACATCATGTACTTCTCACTATATTGGGATTTTGTAGATTCTCAATGTTTTTCTATTAAAATAAACCAATATGAGAAAATCCTTAGTATAGTCACCATCTTGTTGGCTTCTAATTTAACATAATTTTAACAATCTTTAAATATATGAGAACACCTAGGAATTAGCCAAAGACCATGATGGGTATTCTTATATACAAATTAAAAGGACCAACTAATAAGACTCTGATGTCTTCTCCACTTTGAACTCTATAGGATTTAGGCGGGTATGCCTAGGAATTGAGTATTTGTTTCTTTACAACTCACAACTCAAAATATGAAATTCCTTATAAAAAATGATTTATCCTTAATTCTTCTAGCTCTAGTACTACAAAGAGTTGACAAATGGGTACTTTATCAAACCCTAGGACTCCCAAAATCAAGCACAAACTGGTGTTTAAAACTTCAATAACAAAATATTAAAATGATTGTTTTATATTAATTTTTGCACTATATAAGATATCCCAAACTAGATCAACTTCAGAGGATGACCAATGCCTTACCTATTGGGGTAAAAGCACAAACCTGTGTCACCTTTTATAAAGAAATGAGATATTAGAATGTGATAGTTCAACATTAATGACAAAAAAATGGTATTTGTGTTTAAAAGATGAAGATGATGTAAATTGATAAAATGTGTAGAATTGGACAAATTTTATGCCTATAATTTTTGTGATTTTTTTGAGTAATAATTTATTCATTTTGTATTATTTTGAAGTTCCTTTTTTAACTATAAAAAGTATAGGGTGTAGTTCCTGTCAAACAAGTATACAAAAATCATCTTTTTTTGTTTTGATTTGAAAATATCTTATAGATGACATGTATAGCTAAAAAGAAATAATTATTTTTGATGTATATTTTATTTTTTATAAGTACTCAAGTTCAACCTTATCAGAATCCAACAATTTTTTCCTCCTATTAAAAATTCCCTATCAAATCTATACCTTCTTGAAAAAAAAATACATATTCAGGAAGAGGATTCTCTCCTCTAGAGATAAATATAATATAAATTTTTTTTTGATATGATTTACTATTTTTTTCCCTTTTTGAGGGAGCATCTTCTAAAATGTTGAAATATTGACCTATAATATTTTGAAATTATAACATATTATAACTAATCAAAACACTCAAAAATTTACATAATGATAATATTGAATTTGAGATCTATAAAAGGGTATTTTTAGTTTTTGAAAAAAAAAGAGTTTTGATAAAGAAATGAGATTTCACCAAAATAGGTTTTGGTATCATAAACAGTGACATAGATCTATGCTTTTACCCATTGGGCTACTAACTCATAGGAATTAGACATCTACTTCTAGATCTTCTCCTAGCAATTTGTGAAAAGTTTATCAATATTCATTTCTAGATATCATACTTATAAGGATATTCAATGAAGACCATAAATCTCTTCCAATTTACATTAAGCATTTATATAACCCATTATATTATTAGCAAAATAAAATTGAAATATAATTTAAAACGAAATAAAAATGAAATTTAGAAAACTTTTCCATTAAAACTTAGACAAAAAAATGGAGATAAAAGAAGAGACAAGATATAGAATGAACAACTAGCTTTCTACATTTTGTATTAACTTCTTTGAAATTGTATACAATTAAATGACCATCCCTATCTGAAAAAAAAAAAAAATCTATTAGATAAGTCACTATTAAATTTTTTCATTCAACTTTGAAATCAATTTATACAGTATACATGGACCAACTCAAACATGAACAAATTTTTTTGTTTAGAATAACATTTTTGGACCCTCACTCCACATCTTGGAAATCCTTTGATAGAAACAAGGATTGCAACAAGCTTCAGATGGGAGGAAACATGTTCAAAATCAAGATACAACAACTTTTACATATGAGACAAAAGAGTTACAAAAAGAATGTTGGAGATAGCCACAATTTTAACAATTGTTAGTGTGGACATTCAAGATCAACTCAGTAATTTGTAATGAGAGAACACCCATAGTAGTTGAACCAAAAAGATAAGGTGTCTCTATCAGATAGTTGTCCTCCCTCTAAAGCTCTTTGACTTCTTCCTGCATGCTTAGTCACTATCTCCATATGGAATTTCCTTTATGTAAGCTATCACCTCCCAGATAGTAATATCTAATTCCTCATCTAGCTAGGTGGCTTCCCTAATTATATTTAGTTCATTTATGCATTTAGTCCACTTTGCATCAGGTCAATCTTTGACCTCTAAAAATTTTTTGTTCGTATCTGCCTCAAGCTTATATAATATATCAACAATATAAAAAATTGTTACAATGTCACCTTCCCCATTTCTATTGAAAAAAAACCTTTAATTTTTCAAAATGCCATCAAAAGACTCTAACCACTCTTTCCATTCCTTTAGCTTGTTCTCATCATCAATAATTTTAGGTATGAAGCTAGGTGTCCTATTGGCAATAGCCTTCATTTTATTGTTTATTAATTATAGTTTGCCAAAAAAGAATGCATTTACTTCTTTTACTCTATTTGCCATTTTCCTTGTGGAAATAATGGTTTCCTTGTACAATTTTGTCTTTTGAGGAAACATTGGACCAACCTATCAAAAAATGAAGTATATGGACCCCACATAGTGAATAAGGGAGAAAAAATGGATAATGCCTCTATACATTGGTATTTTGTTTCTTGTAGTGTAATATAACTGTTGTATATACTTTGAGAAACAAATTTAAGAACATTTATTTTATGTAAGAGCATACTCTCCATTGTTCTGATCTCTATTTATTTTCTAGGTTCTAGCTCATCCACCTCCATCTTTTGATCTATACCCATATTTTTTGTATCAACATCAGTTTGGATTTCCTCATCTTTGAACTCTATGATAGATCTAGTTGTAGTCCTCAAAGTCATTACATCATTCTTGAGGGTAATCAATCTCTACTCTAGCACATATATTTTATTTAGCTCTTCCTCATATTTCTTCCTAGTTTCAATGGATATGCTATAAGTTTGATACACTTGTTCTTCAAGAATGTATGTTTTGATCTTCCCCATGAGTGATGCAGTGTTCATTAGATTTTATATGTTCACTTGAAGTGGTAGTGACATTTCACAATGTCACATTTCCTTGGGACGAGTCTCTTAATTCCACTAGAGTTCACTTGTTAGAGTTAGGGGCCATGCTCCATACTACCATTGTCTTGGAGTCAACATTAAATCCAAACCCTTGCAACACTCCTACAATATGTGTCTCCTTAAATGAGACAAATTTACCTTGTCTTCTTATCTAGTCTATCATGAAGAATGATTTGAGCTCCCATATGGGGAAAGTAACTTCCCACTTCTTTGCACTAGCTCACTTACCTCATCCATAGTGAGAGTTTCATTGTTTGGGTCATACTCTTGGACTTTCTACACTAGTTCAACTACCTTTTCTTGTGAATCTCATGGTTACAATTGGAGAGTGAGTTCATTTTGTTTAATCTTGAACAAGAATAATTTTAGATCTTTGAATTCATGAATTCATCATCATTCATGAATTCTTGAGCTTAGATTATCCTTTCATTCAACATCCTTGTTTGAAGCACAAGTATATTTAGGATTCATTCATTCTGGCTTGCTTTCCTTATTAAAATTTTATGCCCAATGTCATTAAAATATTTTTTTCTTCTTGGTAGGATTTGTAGTACCTTTTCACTTGCCTTATCTAGGATCTCTATCATTTTTTCTTCTTCCTGCCACCATGGGCCCATGATGAAATTTCTAGTCGATCATCTTCAACATCAATTTATATTACATCATCATGTTGTGGAGATTCAAGTGGTGCTCTATCTCTTATTTTAGGAGGTACTTGAGACATTATGGCATCGCAATTGTCTAGGCATTTATTATATCTATCTAGGTACCTCTCCTCATGATAGAAGCCTTTAAAGGAGGGATCTAATTTTTTCATCTCCTCTTCTACCCTCATGAACTCTCTCCACTTCAAACTCCTAGTTTTATAGTCCTCTATCTCTAGGTAGTTCATAATTGCATCCTCCCCCCAATAGGGATTGCTATTTGGTAGATTTTATTTCCTCATCTTCTTCAAGGAATTCCTAACAAGGTTATTAGGATTATACATCCTAGGAGGAGCAATAGGCAATAAGAATTCACTCATGAATCTAACTATTCCTCAGTTGCATATTTTCGTATGACAAAATATCCTATTTTGACATTTCTAAGAACAAAAGAATCCCTTTTTTATTGTTGGCCCTTGGTATTTCCTCTTCATTGTTATTAATTTATAAAAAAATTCTATTTCCCCATTCTATGTGGAATGTATCTGGGAAAACATGAGGGGGTTGGGGGTATCCAAAAAACCTTATTAAAGAAAAATTGTCAAAAAGGACAAGACTTTCCCAGTCATGGCCTAGTCTCCTATCTTTATTGGGGCATGCAGAGGGTTTAATTAGAATCCTAATCCCACTAGGGACCCTTTCAATTATATCAAGTAGCATATCAGAAATTGGAAAAATAAAGTGATTATTAAAAACAACATAATTGGAGTAAGGATATAACATTTTCCATAATCTTTTCCACCACTACACTAACAAATTTTCTCCTTTTTCTTCTATCCCTTTAATGAAATTAGGACTAATGTATTGTATATTTTTGTAGAGGATAATGGGCATCAACAATGAGTAGTGGTGGAATTCAAAATTTCCCATCTCTCCCCTCTAAGAAGTAGTAATCTCATTGTGCATCACATTTATAATGTGGATCACAAAGGCATACCCTACATTATGTTGAAAATCTTGAATGTCTAGGGCCATGATATAAACATTTCTAGGAGTATTCATTGTGCCATCTAGTCCACTCACCTTGTCTACTCCAAAAATAGTATACTCAAAGTATCTATTGAAAAAATCCAAAGGCATGAAGTCTCCCACCTTTTTAGGTAGTTCACCCTTTTCTTTTTTGGACTTAGGTATGTTTCTTCTCATGACCTTACCAGTGAAAAAGCTTTTTTGGTTATTGAATGTCTCATTCATCTTATGTAGATCAATGGGATTTATCATTGGTTCTCCAAGGTCAAAAACCTCAATGAAGGTTTCTCAATCCAAGGTGCATATTAGACCCATATCCTTCCTATGAAAGAATCCATGAGTTGTAGGATTGTAGGATTTTATCAAAGACTTCACCTAGTCTACATCCACTATCACCTCTATCATGATTAAATTTGCCAAGTTTATGATCCAAGGGTTATAGATTGGTGGGTTCTCAAACCAATTTCTGTAAAAATCTAGAACAACTCATTTCCATTAGTCTCTAGCATGGTCGTGTCTCTATAGAAAATATATGTATCTTTGAAAATGTGTGAATTTTTTGTTTGGGCATGGCATGATCCTATTAGAAAATAAACCCACTCCTCATCATATGAGCTAGCTAACATAGTCTTTGGTTGTTAAACACCTTGAGCAGCCTCTTCTACATTGACCTATGTTATCAACTTTCTCTCTTCTTGTGCTATTTTATTTGAATTCAAATTTTCCAAACACTTCTTCTTTTTTAACTCAATTCTCTGAAAGAAACTTCATGCTCAAAGCTCTTTTGGTTCTAAAACTTTATGAATGTTGTAATTAGAAATCCATTGCATCACCTTTTAATAGTAGTTGAACATAGAAATAACACTAATGGTGTCTTTATGTCAGCATGCATGAGAATTTTTGAAAACTCAAAAAGAGTCACAATCTAGTTTTATGATGCTTGTACTACTAGTTTTCAAAAAAAAAAAATTGCTTTTTTAGATAGTATCTATCTTTTTGTTAATCATGAGGTTATAATAGTCATTTTATGATTAAATTTTTATGGTGTCACCAACCAAACACTAGTCAACTATTAACTGTTTATAGCATCATAAGGCTTATCTACTAGCTCTTATTTCTCCTTGCGACTAGGTGATCACATAAACCTTTACATCTTTTTATTGTGTCACATGATTGTTGCTTGATTTTGACTTTAACAGTTAAGGTGTGTGACCATGCGAAATAGTTAAATATGAGAATTTTTTCTGTCATTTCCTTTATTTCTTTTTAAGATATTAACTATGCAATCATGGGACCATTGAAAATTTCACAGATTGTAAACCTTTTTGCTAGTTTGCAATCTCTTATTTAATTGCAATTCTTAATTAGATGACCACATGATCAAGCCTTTAATCTAAGTGATTGCTTGGTTACGGCCTCACTTTTCTCTTGACCACTTAACCATGTGACCAAGAAACTAAAAATCTCTTGCATCATACTTAATAACTTCACCAAGTCATGAATTCAATTTATTCCATGTCTCCTAACTACATGACCAATGCTTGCTTCACAAGCTCTTAACCATGTCCTAACATATATTTCTTGTTACCTTTTAAACCTTGTGACTGCATAATCAAGCATTTCAACTACCTATATTGATGGTTTTGCACCATTGTGACTATCTCATAACATTCTATCTTTAGGCCTCTGACCCTATGATCAAATATAGTTATTGAGTTATTCCATTACTTTGACTATTTAAAATTTAGGTTGTGAAACAATGAATGGAATTTCTCTAACCTCAGTCACATCATCACACCAAAAGTTTCATGTTGAACATAAGAATTTCCTTTCAAATACCTCCATGTGTCAGATCCTTGTGCTCTTAACAAGGTTGTGGCTTCAACTTTGACTTCACTTTTTAAATGTGTGACCCTATAATCAACTACTTACAAATCATGTTGCTCCTTCTATATCTGAAAAGAACTTTGGAAATAAACCACTATGACCATGTGAACATTGAGCACTTGACCGCATCACACTTTTGCACCACAATTTAAAAAACTTAACCATGTAGCAACCATGTGATTGCCTTTGTCTGTAGGGTCACACCTTTAAAAAATAAATTCAAAGGTCTTTTTAAAATTGTGAAACAATTTTTTTTAAAAATGGTTTCTATTCAAAACACACATATAGATAAAACCTAGGGTTTTTATAAAGATTTCTTTGCACATGAAAATTGCAAACCCTAACTACACAAATGAAGATTGTATTTTCACAATAGATTATTAGGATTTCAGCTAGGAGAAAATACAAACCAATACTACACAAGAATAAATCTATTGCATCTTCACTACACTCTTCAAGATTATGTTCTTCAACTATGGTCTTCTCATTCTTAATGATTAGCCAATATCCTAGACCCATGCATATCATATGTGTCTTTGTCTTCTCTTTCAAACTATCATACATAACACCATCAAACTTAGGACTTTCTTTTCTAAGATGACCCGCCATTGATCTCCTTAATCTATTAAGATTTTCATTCAGGGACATGATGCTCTGATACCAATTGTTAGAAAGTAAAGTCCACCAAGATAATTGAGAGGGTGGGGGTGAATAAGTTATGTGATCATAACAACCTTATTAACCTTATTAATTTCTAGAAAAATTATCAATATAAACATCAACTGTAAGAAGATAACCATACAAAATAACACCGGATATGTTAGTTGGGGAAACCCTTCAACAAAATAAAAACCTTGGTGAGAATGGTACCCATGTAATGATGTACTAATATATAAGTTCCTTGTAAGAGGATGGACTTAGTTAGGAGACAATAAAATAAATTTAGTAATATTAATCCCCCTATTAGGAGACTTTGGAGTTGTGCCAACCTTCTTAGGAGTTCTATAAGTTAGAAGGACCCACTATTCAAATAGCTTCAGGGGAAAGACCAAAAAATTCACTGTCCAACTGATCTTTGTATTTATTCAGTGAAAAACTAGAAACATTTAAATAGGATTGTAGATATTGGCTCTACAAGGACACTAAGATATTCAATTACAATGTCAAAGGAAAAAAGGTGAATTTTCAAATGTGATTCCACTTTTACCCCAAATTAGATTAGCTAGGACCCAAAAGAGGAAGGGTGCTAATACTAAATCTAGATTATAGGGTAATACAATACAAGTAAATATTCTCTTTGGCCCTTTGATAGGATAGTGTGAGTGTGAAATTGAACTAATTATGTGGGAAATGTAAATCTAGATGCTATGTGAATATAATCATCCTAATTGAGATTCAAATATAGGGTAAAGATATGAAATATGAAAGATTCACCTCAAAATGTGTAGAGGAAGATGTATTTAAGCTCAAGAAATTGTAGATCTGAATATTTTTTGAACTTCTAATTGTGGATTTTGGAATAAAATGATGAAGGGAACAAAACCAATAAATCTCCTTGAAATTCAAGATTGAAGGACTAGGTCAACTTGGGAAGATGTCCTTCCACTAGGTTGATGTTGTCCATGACTCCAAAACTAGAAACTCCACAAATCTTTCCAAGTGTGTAACCCTTTTCATTCCCAACCTATAAATCAACATAGAAAAGAAATTTTTGGGGTTTGGGTTTGATGAGGGATTTCCCTTGTCAAGCCCTAGGTTAAGGAATTAACTATAATTTAGAAATGTAAATATAAAGGAAATTCTTACATGTATTAAATCTACATAATATCAAGTGAAAGATACAGTTACCTTCAAAGATTTAACTATCTTTGATATGTGATCAAGTATGTAAGTGTAATAGCCTTGACTCAAAGAAACCATACAAAAATTAGAGAAGACAAGACCTCATGTATGGAAGTGTATGTGACATATTACAAATGAATAATAAGAGATCTTCAATGAATTAGAATGATACATATTAACCTTAGATCCAAAATCCACTACTTCCTTCAAGGAAGAAGCTTGATGTAAGAAGGAGATGCTTGAATGGTTGAAGATGCTTTCTTGAAGAAGAATGCCTTGAATTATTTCTTCCTTGAGAGAAGATGACTTGAGAATGATATGTGAGTTATGAGATATGAGATATGAAAATGAATCCACCAAGCCTCATTTTATAGTATTTATTGGGCAAGAAAACAACTTGCAATGACTGGGTAATGGTTACAAACTAATTAAACCCCCAAGGCCTTTCAAACCTTGAGCTCTAGAACTGTTAGGAACTAGTTCAACTTGGTTCAACCTATAGACACCTAAATATGATTACATCATTTAAGTAATCCTATTTAGTCATCTCCTAAAATATCATTGATTAAGTATTTAATATTTAATTAATTCAATGTAATCTCCTAGTTAAATAATTCATTTAATTAACTATAGTTCAATTGATACATTTAAATGATAATCAATGGTCTAATTATCAATTAAATATCCATTTCTTTATTAAAGTAAATAAATGCATAATATCTATTTAATTTAATCCTAAAAATCCCCTTTGATTTAATAAAGACCTTTCAATTAAATCCTAATCTCCTAACTATCCCTCACCCATTCCTGAATCCCCATTACTAACCAAATCCAAAGTTAAATACCCTCTTACACCCCCACCCACATGCATTAAATGCTCCTATAGAGACTTAATGGTTTCTTACATTCCTCTTATATACTTCGTACCCCTAATAACTCCTTTCTCCAACCACTTTCCCTCAATTATTCCCATCCTCTCTCCTTGTAACACTTCTCACAAGGCTTTGGATTTGAGAAAGCACAATCCATGTGCTTCCTTCTCCTTGCATCCTATCCATCCCTCATCCTTTGTCCACTTTTTATCTTGGCCTTCCATCCTCACCTCATTTGGCTTATAAATTGAACCCCTCTCCTCTCACAAATAGTCCACATTCATATGCAAATTTATAATGCTATTTTGAGAGCCCGAGAACTATCAAAAAAATCCACTCATTCCTCCATCGTTGAATTCTTCATCCATCTCTCATCCATTGGAGCTTGAGATCACACTTGAGCATACATCTCCATCCTTTGGACACATCTAATCATCAATATATGCTTGGAGTGCTCTCCTTTGGTATGCATCCCTTATTTTCTTTTATTGTCTAATATATATTTTGGTATGTGATTAGTTTGTGAATGTTTTTTAATTGCTTAATGTTTTTGCACACTAGTTTTCATAGCACACATTTTGGCATGCCCAATTGGACCCTGCAAATGGGTTATTCATTCATCTATTTTATCCATTTTTTCTTACAAGATAGCAATCTAATGTTTTATGATTTTTAGTGTTTTGTAAGTGTTTTCTTATTTGTGTAGGTTTGGAAACATGCTTAGAAGATAGATGCATGCTTCACAAAATTTTAAAAGGTGCCTCAAAACCCCTCAAACAACCTAAGAGGATTCTTTTTGACCATTTTGAGGCATATACAACTTCGTATAATGCATCTATATCTCCTTTAGTGCACTTACATATTTTTATACCACCTGGTGAATAGTTCCATAACACATGTATTAGTTTAATAGCACATTTAAATCATATTTCTACACATTTAAAACTTTATTAAACACATTTATCCAGTCTTTTAGCTCATCTGTATGGTGCTATAGCACATTCATGCATTTCTATAACACATCTTTTAAATACTATAGCACATATACATATTCTACATTTTTTTCACTTATTGTTGCACCAGAAGACCTAAAAATCATTTAGCCCATTTATTTATTTATGTTACTTATGTACATTTCTATAGTGCATATGTGTTTTCTTTTAGTGCATTTTTTCTTTTCTATAGGACATTTACTTAACTGCAAAATTAAAAGGATCTAACTATGAATTTAATCTTTTTTGTAGGTGAAGGAGCTTAGGAAGTTGTTATTTACACTAACTATTGCTTGTAGGTTGTCTATCAAAAGCATTAAATCATTTTTGTAATTAACTTGCATGCTTAATCATGGTTATATGAAATCATATTTTAGTTTGGGCTTAATAAATCATCAAAAAAAATCTTGAATGAAAAGGATAGAAATGAACAATCACATTTTGATTTGGGTGCTACCATTAAACAAACATCTTAAATGCTTTATGCATTTTGAAAATGTCTTTTATGGAATGAATGCTAAAAATCAAACATTTCATTTTTTGGGCTTAAAAAGAACATTGTCAATTCTTAGACTTCACTTTGGGGCTTAAAATGAATCCACAATATCATATTCTTAAAGGAAAAAAGGCTCTTATTCTCATCCTTTTCAAAATCTTTCATGAATGATTTATTATGATGACTCGTTTTATTTTTTTGACCATCATGGTCAAGTTGGAATAAACTTTTTATGCTAATCACAAGTGTCTTCAAAATAGATATAAAATCTAAAGGCTTCAAGGTTGGAGTAAAAAAATTGTCTAGTGTGTCTTAAGATGTGATTTTCAACACATCTTTGATCTATCTTTTATTTTTTTCAAAGTAGAATCCTTAAATTATGTGACACATATACCAAAATTTGTTAGCAAGATCATTCACAACAACCTAGGAGTGTTTCTAGTGAGTTCATCATCTTTTGGGAAGCATCTTCCCTTTGGATGGAAGCTCAAATTGATAAACCCCTCCAGTTGATATATAAATGAGAAGAAAGGTAAACTTTTTCCTTCATCTAGACAAGTTTGAGCAATGTGTTTTCGATGGTGGTTGAGGTTGGAAAACTTTACCATAATTTTATCATTGTCATAATAGACTCTTAAGTGAGTCCACATAACAACCATTTGATGTGACTCCATGGATCTAATTACAAACCAATTAGTAGCTACCTTTTATCCTTGGTGTGTTACTCATGGTGCAAGAGAATATAAGGCTTCTATGAAGTTACCAGACATATGTGTTTTTGCTGGTAGAGACATAAGGCTACTTAGACTTCATCCGCAATAGTCATTGTCCTTATAGAAGGGGGACTTCTATTTTTCATACCTTGAAGGATAATAGACATGCAAGTTTTTCAATCAACTCTTGTATTGACTCACCTCTTAGATTGAGAGTGAAATATTTCATTAGATGAAGAAAACATCAAGATGGGCTCCTCCCAGCAAGCCTAATGAGTAACACATTGAAACCAAATTGACCATAGGGATAAAGTGTGCTTGAATTGTTTGTATTATGAAATGAGCTCATGAAAAGCATTTTTAAAAACATACACATTGGTTAGTATCAAATCATTTTGCTAAAGAGATCACTTGTTTGTTTGTCTCAAAGTTGCTTTGTCCTTTGAGAGATTATTTTCTCACAATACATCCTATCTACTATAAAAAAGTCTTATCCTTGTATTTTCAAGAATGGTTGTTAGAAAGTCCATTTGGAACAACCCTAAGTGTATTTAATTTCTCCATTTTACCTCTTACTGTCTAACTTAAACTATTATATCATCCATTAATAAAATCATTTTTTCCAACTTAGACGCATTTTCTATGCAAAGATTCATGTTTTCCAACCTAAGTAAATGGCATACTTAGCATAGTCACTACTTGGAGCCAAAGTTGAGATAAACCTAGGACCACTTAGTAGAAACCTCATGTTAGACCAACAAAAACCCAAGTTTAAAAAGGTTAAACTTAAACAACCAACATTATAGAGAGAGATAGAAGTTGAATGCAAGAAATGCACACCCAATACAAGACTTTCTAAACAAGATAGAATTAAGAAAGAAGGTATTTATTTTTCCATACAATTAGAGTGAGATAAAAAAAAAATTAAAAACATGACCTTGAGACATGAAGTTAATCAAAGCCTCATGAACTACACTAGCTATGCCCACTTTGATTAGGTGCATCTTCTTCCACCAATACTTTGCACTTATCATATCATAGATTTTTCCCTTAGGGTTATCATGTAGGTTATTACTCCCCTTAGGCATTTTAGATCCATCATCCTGAGATCATGCTTTAGAAATCCATCCCCATCCAAGCTCCTTAATCATTTGGTGTCACTTTGTCAGAGTTGTATGTCCTACATCCTACATCCATCATACTATCACAATTATGCATTTGACTAAGCATTTTCTAGGGTAGTCTTCCTTTTTCACTTGTGTCCCTCATCACATTGAGAAGGTTTGGATCCACATTTGATCATCACTTGTATTCCATAGGGTCATAAGTTCATCTTAGAGTTGACATTATCAACATAGCTTGAGCTCTCATCTCTAACCCTTTGGGTCCCCTAGATATCACTTTGTTAGAGGTAAGATCCTCCATCCTTATCCTTTGCATCTATCATACATATCTTCATCCTAGAAAATCCTTGCATCATAGTATTAGAAATCATATTTTAGTTTGGGCTTAATAAATCATCAAAAAAAATCTTGAATGAAAAGGATAGAAGATCATACATACTAGTGCTTCCACCTCCCAAACTAGTGCTTCCACCTCATACATACTTGCCAATAGTGCACCCAATGTATTCCAATCAACATTGCAATTCATTACAGGGATGTCACCAACATGGCTTAACAACCAACCTCTCATCACCCATAGTCCATTTAAATATTTTCCAAACACCACCACTTCATTCCCACTTGGTCCTTGGAGTTTTGCACAATCAAAGGGGCAAGCCACAAGCCTATTAATTGGTACCTATTCATGCCAACCTTCCAAGAACAATAACCACCACCATGTCCAACCAATTCACTACCACCCATCACCTCCTATTTCTCCATACCACACTTAGGGAGTAGCTAAGTGATACCACAATGACAACAACCAACAATGGAGATAATTCCTCACATCAACTATTTGGCACCCCTCAACACCCAGTTACCCTCTCAAGGAGGAGCACAACCAATATACATTAGGTAGAATGTGAAATTTAAAGCATAGCACCAATATATCCACCACCATCCCTATAGTAACAACCACCACAATAGTAGTATGTACAAACATCCATGTGGACAACAATCCCACACCTATCCACTCCAAGAATAATTGCAATATCAAAAATTTACCTAATAAGTACAACAATACATCCAACCATAACCCCAACAATCGATAAATCCCATCCAAGAAATAGTTTAATCCATAGTTCACCCATAATATCACACACATCAAAACCATCCATACTCACCCATCCCATCTGATACAGGCACTAGGATTGGGAGCATTGATAATAACATGTGTCAACATTGAGTGGGAAGAAATGAAGAATTCTCTAAAGGAAATCAAAGATGGAACTAAATCCAAGACCTTCAAATTTGAAGATGTTTGTCCATACCCATTCATCAGAGCTATCATAATGACACCTTTCTCCAAGCACTTTGAGATCCCCAAATTTGATAAATTATGGGGGAAAGGAGATCTAATCAAATATGTCAAAGAATTATATATGCATTATCAAGACATGGCCTATAATGGTGTATTCCTCATGCACCTCTTTCCTAAAAGTCTAGGAGGTTTTTCTCTTGAAGAGTTTTGTCAAATACCTTAGGACATAGTAAAATATTTGTTGATCTTTCAGAATCCTTTGTAGCACGATACACCCATCTTGTTGAAACTAAGTCATCCATGGTTGATTTAGTCTACACCAAAAAAAGAGAGGGTGAAAGCCTTGTTGATTACATGGAAAGGTGGAAAAATCTCATGACACAAATCTCTTCCAAATGTCCAAAGCACCACCTTGTCAAAATGGGCATTGACAATGCACATCCTAGATTCTCTCACCACATGGTCATGAAATACCTACAAACCTACAAAGAGATAAAAGAGAAAGGCATGGGACTCAAGTGAGGGCTTATTAACAATGGAATCATCAAGCTCCATAAATAAAATAACAAAGAATGAGGACACTCTAATGATAATCCACAATATTCAAACAAAAACAAGAATACCATAATAGATGGTATTAATAATACCCAATATGTCCATGTAGTTGGTGTTGCACCCAACACATCAAACACCCCTCATCAATAGAAATTAAAAAAAAAACCATCATATCAACCAAATGTGTGCTATCAACACTCATACCAACAACCTGCACAACATCAATATTAGCACAACACACCAGTACCCACTTATCAAGGACAATCAAATCCTACCAATTTAATCCCCATTGCAGCTAGTAAAAAAAAAAGGGTCAAAAAAACTACCTCATATATACACTCCTTTGGGGGAACTTCTCAATGTCATTTTTGACAAATTACCCCATGAAAATCTCATCCACTACCCACAAACACAACTGTTGGACCCAAGCTAGCCTAAAGCACCATGGCACATATAGAATGAGTTCTACAAATTTCATCATTTGAATGGGCATCTCACCCTCACATGCACACATCTCAAATATTATGTGCAAGATCTAATTGATCATAAGGAAATCATGGTCAGAGCACAAGCCTCTCCAAATGCAAGAATTTTGATCTATCATTTTGCATTCCCACCATACTATGACAAAAATGTGAGCAAAGCACCTATATAGAACATTGATACCAACAACAAAAATAGAGAAATCAATACCCAACCCAAGCAAGGTGACAATTATGATAGATCACAAGACTACACTTCAACATACCTTGATTATGGTAATTTTATCAGATGTATATCCCAAGATGAACATTATGTTAATGTGCTAAATATAAATAGCTCAGACAATCAATGCCCAATCACAACACGAAAGACCCAACTCAATATTGTAGGATCACCTGTGCCTACACTTGCTCCTTCAACAACACAATACAATATTCTAAAACATCTTTGCAATATGCCAACCCAAATATCCATCTTGGATTTACTCTACACCAGCATACTTTATATATAAATCCTTAACAATTGCCACCATGAATCTCATGTCCCCACTAATATCTATGCCACAAAGTACAAAAACCTAGTGGGACACCTCTTCACCTCATGTGTGCTACCATTCAAACACTCTGATGTCATAGAAATTGAGCCAGATTACATCCTCCCACTCTACATAGCCATCATGGTCTCTGACTTTACCATGAAAAGGTTCATGATAGATAATGAGTTAGCCTTGATCCTATGTACTTCAAGGTTCATTAAGCAAGAAAGATACACTAAGGAAAATATTGTTGATGAGGTCATCACTATAAAGGCCTATGACAACTTGGGAAGAACTATAGAGGAAAGTATCTTGTTGCCCATTAGATTTGGGCTTGCTACTTGAGAAAAATTGTTCTACATAGTTCATCTTAGCCTACCCTTCAACATCCTCCTTGGTTGACCATGGATTCATTCCATTAAATTTGTTCCAACTACCTATCATCAATGCATCAAATTTTTGCATCATGACACTGAGATAAGAATCCATGCTGATCCAAAACCATTTGTGTATTGAAATATGGTAGAAGAATACTATGATAATCATTTCCCAACAATTGAGATTGGCACCACCATCGTCATCTCTTCTAGTACCTACAATGACCTCGACACCATCTTAGCCTCCACACTCTCCACCATTAAGATCAACTACCAGGGTTGTGGTGAATATGGTCTCTCAAATGAATTTGTTGTTGGTGCCTTTACTCATGAACTACACACTTTGGGGTGAACAACCTATCAAGGACCAAAGAAAGACACAACTCCTTAGCTCAAAAAATATGAGGCCACCATATTTGTTGCAAATAGGATCCTTAATGGGGAAGAAATGACCCCTAATAATAATACATGGTTATACAAGGATCAACCTTCGAAAGACAAAAATCTCCTTAACTAATTCAAAAAGAAATATCCCCCCTCACATCCACTTGATACCAAACAATGGGATTATCAAGGAGGTGGCCTAGTGGCATACACTTGAAATAGGCTAGTTCATCTTATTTTGTATATGTATATTTATTGAAACTCAACTAGCTTCCACTTATCTTTCTTTCTACTATCCATCCGTATAATGTGTTTTACCACAAATATATGAGAGTTTCTTCTCACAATACAGACTAAATACGAACACATGATCAATACATATGTTCCTCTTCCAACTAACCTTGCCAATCAAAAGCTCCATGACAACTAGTACCGATCCTCCTTCTTATAGGAAAGTTCAATTCATTTTTCCATTTTTTTCTTTTTAATTGTTTGTTTAAAGTGGATTATGACTACTTATTGATGGAGGTGACATGTAATAGTTAGTTTATCAATGAAGGGTTTGAAAATGGAGTGAATACTACCTCAATACATACAAGTCCAGATATGGCCATTTTAGTGCGAGCATGTAAAGACATCAAATTGGGAAGATTTTGTTTCTAGGTAGGAAGATATGTTGATCCTCCTATGTAGTGTGATGTTTGATTGAGCATGGACGAGCATGCATTTTAATTATGAGATTTAATTGAGAAGGTTTTGGGAGCCATTTATCAGAGTAGTCTATGAATTTTCAAAAAGAGGAAGAAGGAACATCACATTTTGATTGTTTATGAAAAGTGGCCTATGACTCTCCAACAATGCCTACTTGCCCTCTTTGCTAACAAGATGAAAAAATAGATTCAAAATTATTAACTAGTTGTTGTAATAAAGAATATGCATATACAAACATATTTTAAATTTCATATTATTTCTATGCAATGAAAGACTTGAATAATGAACTTACAAGTTTTCCTATTGTGAGTTAAATGGTCCAAATATAAGTACTTTGGTATGCATATACAAATAAATTTTAAATTTCATATTATTCTATGGAAAAAAAGACTTGAATAATGAACTTACAACTTTTCTTATTGCAAGTTAAATGGTCCAAATAGAAGTACTTTGGGTGCAAAAAAAGTTGATATTTTGTGTGTATCTTTTCATTGGGAACAAGTGATTGTTATACTATTTCTTTTCAGTGTGAAGACTTGTGATTCTTCAAATTTAGTAGATATCATTTATTAGGTTGTACATTTTAAATTAATTTTTTAAACCAATATTTAGGAATAAGATTTGTAAGTCCATAATTTTTATTAGGATTTAATTCTTATATAGTGAAAAGGATTGTAGTGTAGGTGCAAAGGTGCTTTATTTCACTTAATAAAACTCTTAACATATTATAGGTTTGAGAAGGTGACTGACATGAAATTCTATGGGGAGTGCATGGGGAATGTATAGGATGGAAGGGCTACCTAAAAAATCTATATATGGGCACCCTACTATTCTATGGGCTGTTGAAAAGACCAACTATAGCTATCAATAAAAGGGAGGACTAGAAAGAGTCTTTCTTTCTATAGTTGGGATGCAGTTGTATTCTTCCATCATTGGGGAGGTCATCACAAAAAAGAAAGGTGAAAAGTATTTTTTAATGAAAATTTTATTAAAAAAATCTAAAATAAAAGATTATATTATCTTTTAGAATTTTGTAGGGAAACTTTGATATCAACCATATTGTATAGATTTTTATCAAAGATTGATATTTTCACTTGTAAATATTATTGTTAATGATACAATTACGATTTAAAGTTTTAAGACTCTCCTTTCATTGATTTATAAAATAATTTTTACGAGCATTGAAAATTACAATTTATGTTGCAATAATGACACAAAGCCATGTTCAAAGCCACTAATGCATTATGTATTTTTGCAAATATAGGATTCAATATAGAAGATATATATGGAAAATACAAACTCCAAATAAAGAACATTAAAGGGAAAAATAAGCACAATTTGCAGAAAGTCCTTGAACTATTGTCCAGTTATAAACTCATGCAAAGAACATGTAAAAATTAAACACATAAACTATGGCTATGTGTAACATCTGGAAAATTTCATTTGCCTAATCTAAACTTAGAAAAGAAAAATATTATCAAGAAAATCACTAACAACGATTAGAATAAAATAAATTAAAAATTATAACATCACTTTAAAATAGAAAAATTTAGTAACAAACTAAAGATAAAATAGCATTTGAAAACTATAATCCCTAAAACTCATGCAATAATAATTCATTTGAAAAAACACTATAAAAATTGAATAGTGATAGAACATAATATAATGTAAGACGCCATTAATGAAAGTAGAAAAAAATTCACATATTTTTCATATGTGCAAAAGAAACCACCTAAAACAACATGAGAAAACCAGAAGAAAAAGTCTAGAAATGAATGTGATTTTGTGATGAGATATGAAACTTAGATTTTTGGGCATTGAAGAACAAGAGTGCCTTATGAAGAGTGACCATGTAGTTATCAGGAGTAGGTTCCACATGGTGGTGTTTAGTAAAAACCTTGGCAATGGTGATGACAAGACTACAAATGATGGATGCCAAGGTGATGAGCCACAATAACCAATTGACAATCTTGTGGCTCACAATTACACAACCAAGATCCACATGTTTAATTTTCTTCTTCTCCTCTCCATGTCCCAAAAACCAACCTCTCTAGGTCTCATCCAACTTCTCAACATCCATGGATTCCATCGAATTGTCCTCTATTTTAGACTCCTCAATATTAATCTCAGAAGCCCCTATAGAGTATTCACATATCAATAAGAAATAAATAAGAATTAATTTGGAATGACATTCAGTAAACCAATAACTATTTAGTAACTTTTTTATAAAAAATATTGGCAAACTATGGTTGATAGTGTAGACACCTAAAAATCCTTTAGAAAATAAAGTATTTTTATTTTCTGAAAAGGTCCCTGATGACATCATCATTAATTAATTAATTTTTATGCCATTAAATCCCTTTATCTTAATTAAAAATATTTAATTAAGGAATCCCTCCCAAAAAATGTTTAAATCTTATTTAAACATTATTTCCTTATTTATTAATTATTTAATTAATAAATTGACCAAAAATTCCAAAATAAATAATTTATTTATTTTTTGCCCAAAACTTGGCCAATTTCCTTAAGACCACTAACCTCTTCCAAAATCTTCTAATCCTTCTTTAATTTCAATTAAAGGCTAATCCCATCATTTCCTACCCCTAATCCCAACTCAAAATATTTAATTAAGATTAAATATTAATCCTCATGTTTATTAAAAATATTTTAATAAATATCTCCTCAACCCAAACTCTTGAAATAAATAAAACTTTATTTATTTCCTAAAAACCTTATTTATCCTCATCCTAGGAAGTTCTAGACTCTTCTAGAAAGTCTTCATCCTCATCCAAAGCCTAGACTCTTCTAGAAGATGTCAATCCTTATCTTTGACCCTAATCCTAATCCCCCCCCCTAACCTTGTCACTTTACCTAAACATGGGTTAAGACTTGCTAACCCAAGCCAATGCCAACAAATATCTCCTCCTTCACCCACCCTCATTAAATGCCATCCACTTGCCCATCTCTAACAAGCCTAATCTAATCTTAACCCAAGCTTAATCCAAGCCTTAATCATTTGCACATTCCTAAGTCAAGCTTAAGACTTTCTTAATCCAACCCAAGTCAAAATATCTCAACTCTCTCACAAATATCCCAACCATAAAACTCTATGAAGCCCACAAAGCTATAAATGACTCTTATAAGCCCATTTATTGCTCTTACAAGTCATTATGAGGGTCTTTATGAGCTTTGAGCCTCTTTTGTTGACCCCTCAACCCCTCTTTCTCTAGCCAATGACCTTGTAACATGTGTCACTCCCTGATTGGTTGTAAGAAAGAATAATCCATGTGCTCTCCTCTCATTCAATCTAAACCTTCCATAAACTTTCTCCCATCCTTGCATCCTATCCCTTGATCCCTCAAGCCCTTTGCCTCTTTAAGGAATCCTCTCCCAAGCCATTTTAACACAATCACCCATAGTAACAAAGTAATGACATTTTGATCATGAAGTAAAGCCATAATGCCATTTTTGAGATCAAGTTTTTATATCAAAAATCCATCCATCCACATCCAAATTCCAAGAATCCATTGAAGCTAGTTTGAGTACCTGGAGCATAAATCCTAAATCCATATCCAAATTAGACACATCTATAAATCAAGAGAACAATCTCATTGAGAGAGCCCCTTAATGGCTCATATTCTCATTTGAGGGCTTCTCTTTCTCTATCTTGAGGTTTATGTTAATTTAGTTAATGTTAATGTTTTTGTTTCATTAAGTTAAGTGCTTACTTGCATACTAAATTAGTGTAAATAGATAGTGTATAGAGTTGCTCATTTTATTAGAGGGTTAATATCTCAGCAATACACTAATGAATTTCCCTACTTGAAACTAGCACATATAAAGATAAAAATATAGGAGTATAAAAGGAAAGGAATACAAAACAAACCACTTAATAGAAAAAACACATATTAGAGATGAAAAACTCAAAATTATTGCAAGATGACATATGAACAAACAATGGGTATGAGGATCAAAACTATGCATTAAAAGATAAGATTGTGTATACTCATGTTTACTTCAATAACAACCATAGAATATGACTTAAAAATCAACAAATTCACCTACATCCTAGGTTAACACCATATTATAGACACAATAATGTTAGAAAATATAAGAGTCACCTGAAAAATAGGGATAATCGCTAGCAAATTAGTTGCACCTATTAAAATGAAACTTACTAATTGTCTTGTGTTTCTGACTCCTCGTTGATCTCAAAATTAGCCCCTTTCCAATACATTTTGACATCTTCATCAATTTTACTTCACCCTAATCAAGTTCTTGATATAGTTTCACTTTTCACCCTATCATGACAACCTCCACTTGAGGAGTGGATATTCTTTGAATAGTATATCAACCCATTGTACAAATTCAAACTTTAGTACAAGTATACATAAATAAATAATCACAAAATGTCTTTATGAGTTAAAATTTTATCATCAAAGTTCTTATTGAAATGGATCATTACAATAGATTCTTTGAATAAAAAGGCTACAAAAACTAACCCTTCCTATATGAGGATGAATTCAAACTTAGTGGAATACACTTGAAATATACTTGCTTGGCTTTTTTTTTTGATGTATATATATTGAAGTTTAGTTGAATTCCACCTTTATCTTTCTTTCTATTGTCCAACCTTGTAAAGTGTTTTTCCACAAACACATGAGAGTTTCTTCTTGCAATTTAGACTTAATAGGAATGCATGATAATGAGTATGTTCCTCTACTGACTGACCTCACTAGTTTGAAGCCCCATGACAACTAGTATCTATCCTCCTCCTTCTTATAAAAAAATTCAATGCATTTGTCAATTTTTTCTTAAAGTGGAATATGGCTACTCATAGAAAAATATGACATGGAATAGATAGGTTATCAATGGAGGGATTGAAAATGGAGTGAGTACTATCTCAATACATCCAAGTCTAGATATGGCTATTTTAGTGAGAGCATTTAAAGACACCAAATTGAGAAGATTTTGTTGCTAGGCAAGAAGATATGTTAAACCTTCCTGCATAGTGTGATGTTTGACTAGGCATGATTGAACATACATTTGAAGTATGATATGTAGCTGAGAAGGATTTGGGAGCCAACTATGAGACTAGTCTATGAATTTTCTGAAAGATGAAGAATGTGCATCATATTTTGATTGCTTCTAAAAAGTGGCCTGCAACTCTCTAGCAATGCCAACTTTCCCTTTTTGCTGACAAGATAAAAAAATCTACTCAAGATGATCTAGTAGTAGTTGTAGTACAAAATATGCATATAAAAACATATTTTAAATTTCATATTATTACTATGTAATGAAAGACTTGAATAATGAACTTACAAGTTTTCTTATTGTAGGTTAAATGGTCCAAGTAGAAGTACTCTAGGCACAAAAATAATTGAATATTTTTGTGCATCTTTTTGTTGGGACCATGTGATTATTGTACTATTTATTTTTAGTGTGAAGACTCATGGTTCTTCAAATTTAGTATATCTCATTTATAAGGTTGTAAGTTTCAAATTAAAGAAAAATTATCAATATTTAGGAATAAGTTTTGTAAGTCCATGATTATTATTTTTAGCACTTAAATCTTATATAGTGAAAAGGATTGTGGTGAAGGTGCAAAGATGCTTCATTGCACTTAATAAAGGTCTTAACATATTATAGCTTTGAGAAGTTAACCGACATGAAATTCTATGTGGTGCGAATGGGGAATGTAAAGGATGGAAGGGCTACCTGAAAAATCTATGTATGGGTGACCTACTATTCTATTGGTGAGTGAAAAGGCCAACTATAGCTATCAATAAAAGTGAGGATTAGAAAAGAATGTTTCTTTCTATAGTTGGGATGTTATTCTATTCTTCCATTAGTGTGAAGGTCATCACAAAAATGAAAGATAAAAATTCTTTTTTAATGTAAATTTTAATTAAAAAATTAAAAATAAAAGATTATATTATCTTTTAGAATTTTGTAGGAAAACTTTAATATCAACCATATTGTATAGAATTTGATCAATGATTGATATTTTCACTTGTAAATATTATTATTAATGATACATTTATTATTTAAATTTTTAAGATTCTCATTTTGTAGATTTATTCAATATTTTCTAGGAGTATTCAAAATTAGAGTTTATCTTGCAATAATAACACAAAACCCTATTCAAAGCCACTAATGTGTTCTCTATTTTTTCAAATATAGGATTCAGGGTAGAAGCTATATATGGAAACTAAAAAATTCAAATAAAGAACATTAAAGGGAAAATGAGCACAATTTATAGAAGCTCCTTGAACTATTATCCAATTATAAACTCATGCAAAGGACATGTAAAAAGTAAACACATAAACTATGGCTACGTGTAGCATTTGAAAAATTCCATTTGTCTAATATGAAATTAGAAAAGAAAAAGATTGCCAAGAAAATTACTAACAACCATTAGAATAAAAGAAATAAAAATTATAATATCACTTAAAAAATTTCCTAACAAACTAAAGTTATAATAGAAATTAAAAACTATAAAACCTACAACTCATGCAATAATAATTGATTTGAAAAAATACTATATAAATTGAATAGTAAAATTGAATAGTGATAGAACATAATATAATGTAAGACACCATTAATGAAAGTAGAATGAAAGTCACATGTTTTTAATATATCCAAAAGAAAATTCTAGAAATGAATGTGATTTTGTGATGAGCTATGAAACTTACATTTTTGGGTGTTGAAGAACATGAGCACCTTGTGAAGAGAGACCATGTAGTTATTAGTAGGAGGTTCTGCATGGTGGTGTTTAGGAAGAACCTTGGTAATGGTGATGACAAGACCAAAAATGATGGCTTCCAAGGTGATGAGCTACAATAATTGTTTGCAAATCTTGTGGCTAACAATTACAAAACCAAGATACATATGTTTAATTTTCTTCTTCTCCTATCCATGCCCAAACAACCAACCTCTCTAGGTCTTGTCAAGTTGCTCAATATCCATGGATCTCATCCAATTATCTTATGTTATTGACTCCCCAATATTGATTTTAGAAGCCCCTCTAGGATATTCATAGATCAAGAAGAAATAAATAAGAATAAACTACAATGAAATTCAATAAACTAGTAACCTTTTAGTAACCTTTTTATAAAAATTGCTAGCAAACTATGGTTGATAGTGTATAGAGATGCTCATTTTACTGGAGGGGTAATATCTCAACAACACACTAATGAATTTTCCTACTTGAAATTGGTACATATAAAGAGAAAAATATAGGAGTATAAAAAGAAATCAATACAAAAAAATCACTTTTAAACATTTAAAAAAAAACATATTAGAGATGAAAAACTCAAAATTATTGCAAGATGACATATGAATAAACAATGTGTATGAAGATCAAAAAATTTCATTAAAAGGTAACTTTGTATATATTTACATTTATTTCAATGAAAATGATATAATATGACTTATGAATCAACAAATTTACCTACATCCAAGATTAAAATCATATTATAGACATGATAATGTTAAAGAATATAAGAGTTGCCTAAAAAATAGGGGTAATCATTAGTAGAGTAGTTGCACCTATTAAAATGGATTTTATGGATTGTCTTGTGTTGTTAACTCCTCATTGATCTTAGAAATATCTCCTCTCCAATACATTTTGATACCTTCAACAATTTTACTTCACCCCAATGAATTCCTTGTTACAATTTCTCTTTGCATCCTATAAAAAAACCTCCATTTGAGTAGTGGGTATTGTTAAAATAATATAAATAGATTAATTTAGTGATAAATATTCACCAATTGGCTTATCTCACTCACCAATGGCCCCAAATTTGCACTTTTGATGTGGTCATATCATCTAAATTTAATGAAAATTGGGTCCCATGATTTGACCAATCGCCAATAATGATACAAAATTATTTTAATTATAGTGATGTCTTTGCCAATAGAATTTCATCTTTTCACATGATCCATTAAATATTTTTTCCTACAATTTCCAAGGCTTTCTTTTCTTGATAGTCATATTCACCATTGTTTAGTATAAATTTAAGTCAAGTGAAAGTTTAAGTACATATATATGACACATGTCTCTATTTCAGAGAGTTTCCTTGGAAATTTATATCCTTTCTCACTTGGTCCCAAAAAATATTTTATTGTATACATGTGTCTTTATTTCTGGAACTTTCTCTAAAAGATCGTGTCCTTCAATGTTTTTGCCTGAAATAGGATTAGTGATGGATTAGGGACCATCCACCGATTATAGAAATAGGGTTTCTATTTTTCATATGATATAATATTAACTCAAGCTCATTTAACTTTTGAGTTCGATAATTAATTATGCTCCATATAATAATAATAGTTTCTAAGTATATGTATTTATGAACCTATGGCTTATTAGCTTTGATTTTCTTCAATAGTGAAAGATTCACCAATGTTTTATAGAATTTCAATAGGAATTGGAAAAAATCTCATGAAATGAAGTTGTATTCACCAAAGTTTTATATATTTTTACAAAGGGGGGTTTCTTAAAGTTCTTCCTAGTAGTATATCAACCCACTATACAAATTTGAACTTTAGTACAAGTACACATAAATAAATAATCACAAAATATCTATGTGAACTAAAAGTTAATTGTCAAAGTTCTTATCAGAATGGGTCATAAAAATAGATTCTTTGAATAAAAAGGATACAAAAACTAACCCTTCTTTATGAGGATGAATTAAATCTTAGTGGCATACACTTTAAATATACTTTCCCGACTTCTTTTTTAGATGTATATATATTGAAGTTCAACTAACTTCCACCTTTATCTTTCTTTCTATTATCCAACCTTGTAATCTGTTTTGCCACAAACATAAGAGAGCTTATTCTCATAGTTCAAACTTAATATGAATGAATGATCCATACATATGTTCCCTTTTTGACTAACCTTTCCAGTTAGAACCTCCATGACAACTAGTACCTATCCTCCTCTTTCTTATAGGAAAATTCAATGCATTTGTCCATTGTTTTCTTAAAGTAGAATATGACTGCTCATAGATGAAAATGATGTGTAATAGTTAGATTATCAATGGATGGTTTGAAAATGGAGTGAGTACTATCTTAATACATACAAGTCCAAATATGGCCATTTTAGTGAGAGCATTTAAAGACACTAAATTGGGAAGATTTTCTTGCTTGGCGGGAAGATATTTTGAATCCTCCTACATAGCGCAATGTTTTACTAAGCATGGTTTAACATACATTTTAAGTATGAGATGTACCTGATAAGATTTTGTGAGTGAACTATAAGACTAGTCTATGAATTTTACAAAATAGGAAGAAGGTGCATCATGTTTTGATTTCTTCTAAAAAGTGGCCTACAACCCTCTATCAATGCTAAATTGCCCTCTTCACTGACAAGATGAAAAAATATGCACAAAATGATCAAGTAGTAATTCTAATATAGAATATCATAAACAAACATATTTTAAATTTCATATTATTGCTATTTAATGAAAGACTTGAACAATGAACTTACAAGTTTTCTTATTTGTTAAATGGTCCAAAGATAAGTACTCTGGGAACAAAAATATTTGAATTTTTTTGTGCATATTTTCAATAGGATAGAGTGATTATTATGATGAGATGTGAAACTTACATTTTTGGGTGTTGAATAACAAGAGTGCCTTGTGAAGAGCGACCATGTAGTTATTAGGAGGAGGTTCTGCATGGTGGTGTTTGGGAAGAACCTTGGCAATGATGATGATAAGACCACAAATGATGGATGTCAAGGCAATGAGCTACAATAACCATTTGGCAATTGTGTGGCTCATAACTGCACAACCAAGATCCACAAGTTCAATTTTCTTCTTCTCCTCTCCACACCCCAACAACCAACCTCTTTGGGTCTCATCCAACCACTCAATATCCATGGATCTCATCTAATTGTCTACTATTACTAACTCCTCAATATTAATCTTAGAAGCCCCTCTAGGATATTCACAGATCAATGAGAAATAAAAATAATTAATCTGTGATGACATTTAATAAACTAGTAACTATTTAGTAACCTTTTACAAAAGTTATTGGAAAACTATGGTTAATAGTGTATAGAGATGCTACTTTTACTAGAGGGATAATATCTCAACAACACACTAATGAATTGCCCTACTAGAAATTGGCACATCTAAAGAGAAAAATATAGGAGTATAAAAAGTAAAGAATACAAAACAAATCACTTAATAGAAAAAAAATATATATTAGAGATGAAAAAATCAAAATTATTAGAAGATGACATATGAAAAAACAATGTGTATGAAGATCAAAACCTTGCATTGAAAGATAAGTTTGAATATATTCACATTTACTTCAATGACAATAATATAACATCACTTATGAATCAACAATTTTACTTCACCCCAATCAAGTGCTTGCTATAGTTTCACTTTTCACCATATCAAAACAACCTTCACCTGAGTCATGGATATTATTTGAATAGTGTTAGCTAAAATTGCCCTCCCACCAATAATTTGATTTCAAAAGCTTAATCATACCCAACTATCATAATATTAAAAAATTCCAACATTTGAATAATATAAGGGTATGCCAAAACCTTAATTTTTTTTTAATATCCTATGCCCTCAAGCCTTTCATGTTATATCATGTAAGGGTTTTAAGTTGTGACCATATGATAGCCTTCATTGCATGATTACACGTAGTTAGGGGTCCCACTATTCTTAACTATTAGATCTAAAGAAGATCTACTACTATCATTTTGTCACTATCCAAAGTTTTAAGGTCATTAGTCATAGCAACACAATGATGAGCTGCCACATGTCCATGTGGGGTCAGTCTCAATGAAGAAATCTAGAGCAATAGTGGCACAATGTTATGAAACAATCAATGATTATCTCGAACCCTAGAAGAAAGCAAGATAGATTATCATTCTCAAATCCTAGAAGAAAGAAAAATAGGTTATCTCTATCACTAGTTAGGAGTGTAGTAATAGAACATACACTTGCAAGATCTCTTTCCACCCCTCCTATTGATAGATCACAACCTAGGAAGCCATGTTTTCATATAAATAGATGATTATTCCACATGGCACAACCTAGAACACAATTTATTTGTCACCTTTAATAGTGGAAGTCCCCTTCTCCTAGCTCAAAGATGTGATATTCTAGTGCCAGCTCTCAAAAGTATACATAATTTCATTGGTGTAACTTCCACCTCCCTTGTAGAGCATATTCAAGAAATTTCAAATGTGTGCAATATACATGGAATTACTGAAGATGATGTTGTAGCTAGGATTCTAGCTTCATCCTTAAAGGGAAAAGAACTATAATGGTATAGAGGTTTTTCTCATAACTTAATTACTGATTGAGATGGGTTAGGAGCAGGCCCTTGTAAGCATTTTGAGGATAAAAGTGATCACTTATCACTCCTAGAGTAGTTAATGACCATCAAAATAGAACCTAATGAATATATGACTAATTTTAGTTATATATTTCAAAAGACATGGGATAGAATACCTACTATAGTGAAGCCTTCTCTTGGTAATTCTTTCTTACATTACCTTAGAGCCTTAAATAGTGATATTGCTACCATAATGCAAACTATGGGAGGGGATTCTTTACCAGATCCTTATGAAATTTCTATCAAGGAAGAAAATATATTGATACAATAAGGAAGGCTAACTCCAAGACCTCCAATGCCTTTCTTTCCAAATGTAACTAATGATCAATAAAAAATAGCCCCTATCCCTATTATATCTACATGCCAACCTCTAGCCACACCTCCAATAACTTCTACAACCTCAAGTGAGACAGGTAGGATTGAGTCCATGATGTAGATATTGATGAAAAATATAGATAAGAGGTTTCAAGATCATAGTTCTGACATGGGTAAGAGGTTCCAAGACTAAAACCTAGAAACACAAACAATCAAGTAGACTACATTCCCAAATTGTTAGTGTTAGATTGTGGTGACTGATCAGGAAAGTACTGTACATACTTCATAATTAGTGAAAAAAAAATTTGGTACTATTCATAGATTTTCCATTCGTAGATTCACCACTAAAGTTATGGCTAATTTATGACTGACATGTTATAACCCTAAAGTGGTTTAATACTTGTATAAAAGGGTTTAGGGTTGGGTATTTTTAATATAGTGTGATGTGAAATTTCTTCTTGTAGTAGTATTGAGCTGTAAGGGATTACAGATTGTAATTAGGTTGTAATTAGTGAATTGTAATAAGATTGGACTTGTTGTTTGGTGGATGTAGCCCAAGGATTGGGTGAACCACTATAATCTTGGTGCCTTGTGTTCATTTCTATGTGATCTATTATTGGTTATATTTGCATATAGTTTTTATTTCTATCCATGGTTTTATCCTAACAAGTGGTATTAGAGCAACGTTGTATTTCAGTTATCCTCTGCAAGAAAGTCTCACGGTTAAGTGGGAGTCTCACGGTTGAGTGGGAGCGATGGCAAATGAGGGTAAGCTAAGGGTTGACAGGTTTAATGGACAGAACTTCCAGTTATGGAAGATGCAAATGGAAGACTATCTATATCAGAAGGATTTATGGAAGCTGTTGGAAGGCAAAGCCAAGAATCAGGGATCTATGTCAGATGCTGAATGGGATCTTTTGGACAGAAAGGTACTTGGAAGCATTTAGTTATGCTTGGCACCATCGGTGGCATTTAATATTAAAAAAGAAAAGATGACAAAAGAGTTGATGAAAATCCTAGTGACATTGTATAAAAAGCCCTCCGCTTCAAACAAGGTATTTCTCATGAAGCATTTATTTAATATGAAAATGGTAGAAGATGGATCTTTTGTAGATCATTTAAATGATTTTAATACTATTACTAGTCAGTTATCTTCTATGGGTATAAATTTTAATGAAGAAATTAGGCCTCTCTTGATTTTGTGTTCTTTGCCTGGAAGCTGGAATGGCTTGGTAATGGTGGTGAGTAATTTTTTTCCTGGATCTAGTACCCTAAAATATGATGATGTGATCGGTGTTGTTTTGAGTGAAGAAACTCGTAGGAGATCCTTAGGTGGATCTACATCAAGAAGTGCTTTGAATGCACAAAGTAGGGGCATAATGACTGAGAGAGGAAGTAGCTCTAGAAATAATGGGAAATCAAGAAGAAAGTCAAAGGGGAAGAGGTCTCAATCAAGAGGACCAAATGATTGCTAGTACTATGTGAAACCAGGGCACAAAAAGAAAGATTGTTGGAATCGAAAGAAAAATGAAGGACATAAATTAGATGGAGACAAGGAGGCAAATGTGGTAAGTAACAAATCCGAAGAGGATGCTTTGCTTCTATCTTTAGAAAGAGTTGATGATTCATGGGTTTTAGATTTTGGTGCTTCATTTCATGCTACACCTCATAGAGGTTATTTCATTGATTATGTCCAAGGGGATTTTGGGCTTGTTTATTTAGGGGATAATGAACCCTGTCAAATTGGTGGAAAGGGAAAAATTAAGATTAAGTTGTAGAATGGGAATCATTGGCTACTACATGAGGTAAGACATGTTCCAAGGCTAAGTAGGAATTTAATGTCAGCTGGACAACTCGGTGATGAGGATTGTGTAGTTACTTTTAATGATAAAAATTGGAAGGTTTCAAAAGGTTCCCTTGTAGTAGAAAAGGGTGTGAAAGTAGGCACCTTATATCTTTGTACAAGTCATATTGTTCCTTCTACTTTGATTGTTTCAAAGAAAAAAGAATGTTCAGGAACAATTGCTGTAGTTGAGCAAGGAGAAAAAATAGCTGCTATAGATTTTGATACAACACTATGGCATGACAGACTTGGGCACATGAGTGAGAAAGTTATGAAAGTACTTCATTCAAAGAAAGTTTTACTAGGTCTAAAATATGTTAATGTAGATTTCTGTGAAAGTTGTGTGTATGGAAAACAAAAGAGAGTGAGTTTTGTAAAGACTAGGAAGGAAAATAAAAAGGAGAAATTAGGGCTTGTTCATATAGATGTATGGGGACTAGCTCAGGTATCTTCCCTTGGTTGCTTTCATTATTATGTTACATTTATTGATGATGCAACTAGAAAAGTATGGGTCTATTTCCCTAGATGGAAATCTGATGTATTTCAAACTTTTAAGAAATGGAAATGCTTGGTTGAAAATGAGGCTGGTAAGAAATTAAAATGTCTCAGATCTGATAATGGTGGTGAGTATTGTAGTCATGAATTTGAATATTATTGCTCCACTAATGGTATTCATAGATAGAAAACTATTCCAAGGACTCCATAGAAAAATGAAGTGGTTGAACGCATGAACAAGATTATAATGGAGCACGCAAGGAGCATGAGGTTGCATGTTGGGTTACCCTTACACATGTGGGTAGAGGTTGTCAATATTGCAATATATTTGATTAATAGAGGTCCCTCTACTCCTTTGGGCTGTGGTATTCTAGAGGAGTTATGGACTAGTAAGAAGGTGAGTTATTCTTTTCTCAAGACCTTCGATTGTGAAGCTTTTTCTCATATAGACTCTGAAAATAGAACCAAGCTAGATGCTAAATCAAAAAAATGCGTCTTTTTTGGATATGGCATTAATGAATTTGGTTATAGGCTTTGGGATTTTGAAAATCATAAAATTGCTAGAAGTTAGGATGTCATTTTCAATGAGAAAGTGTTGTACAAAGATCTATTGCAGCAACATGAGAAGAAATAAGATGATTATGTAGTGCTAGATGATACTCCAAAATCTGATGTTCTAGCCATTCCTCATGATGTGCAACAACTACAACAACAAATACCACACACACCAGTGAATGTTAGATGGTCAACGAGACAAATTAGACCTCCACAAAGATTTTCTCCCTCTTTGTATTCTATTTTACTTACTGATGTTGGTGAACCTGAAAGTTATGATGAAGCTATGCAGGTGGATACTGAGATTTAGTGGGAGTCTACAATGAAAGATGAAATAGAATCTTTGTTAAAGAATAAGATATTAGATCTATGCAAGTTGCCTACAAGTAAAAAGGCTTTACAGAATAAGTGGGTTTAAAGGTTGAAAGAAGAGGAAGGAGGTAAGAAAAGATTTAAGGCTAGGTTAGTTGTAAAAGGATTTGCACAGAAAAAGGGAATTGATTTTGATGAGATATTTTCTCCTATTGTTAAAATGACTTCTATCTGTACTATTTTAAGTCTTGTGGCTATAAAGATTTTCATTTAGAGCAGTTGGATGTTAAAAAAACCTTTCTTCATGGTGATTTGGATGAAGAAATATATATGGCTCAGCCATGGGGATTTGAGGTCAAAGGTAAGGAGAACTTAGTGTGCAAATTGAAGAAAATTTTATATGGCTTGAAGCAAGCACCTCAGAAATGGTATTTGAAATTTGATAGGTTTATGCATGGGCATGGCAATAATAGGTGTCATTCAGATTATTGTGTTTATTTTAAGAGGTTGGATGATGATAGCTACATTATTTTATGTTTATATGTTGATGATATGCTTGTAGCTGGGTCTAACATGGATCGTATTAAGGGGCTGAAATGCTAGTTAGCACATGCATTTTCTATGAAGGATTTGGGGGCAGCAAAAAAAATCCTTGGTATGAAGATTTGCAGAGATAGGAAGAACAGAATATTGACACTATCTCAGGCTGATTATGTTGAGAAGGTGTTACAAAGTTTCTCTATGGAGAATGCTAAAGCTGTCAGCACACCTTTACCTCGTCATTTGAAATTGACTAAGGAGACGTGTCCTAAGACACAGGAAGAGGAGGATAAGATGTCCAAGGTACCCTATGCTTTAGCTATAGGAAGCTTGATGTATGCTATGGTATGCACTAGGCTAGATATTGCACATGCAGTGGGAGTCATTAGCAGGTATATGAGTCATCCAGGATTTGAGCATTGGAATGTTGTCGAGTGGATTCTCATATATTTGAGAGGAACATCCAATAAGTGTTTACACTTTGGGGGCTCTACTACTGATTTTCAAGGCTATTTTGACTCAGGTTCGGCAAGGGATATTGATACCAGGCAGAGTACTACAGGTTATGTCTTTACTATTGGTGGGGCAGCTGTGAGCTAGGTTTCTAGGTTACAGAAGATTAATGCTCTATCCACTATAGAGGCAAAGTATGTTGCTGCTACAGAGGTAGCCAAGGAGATGATATGGCTTCAGTTCTTCTTAGAAGAATTGGGACATCCTCAGAAGGATAATTATTTGTTCATAGATAGTCAAAGTGCCATTCATCTTGCAAAGAATTCAGCTCTGCATTCTGAGACCAAACACATACAGTTGTGATACCATTTCATTCAGTTAGTTTTGGAGGATGGACAGCTGAAGTTGGAGAAGATCCATACAAATGACAATTGATCAAATATGTTGACAAAGGTTGTAACAAGGGAGAAGTTGAACTCCTCTTTAGCTTCAGTTGGTCTTTTAGACTAAACATGAATCAAATAACTGCAGAGTCTAGGTTGGTTTGATCCAGTGGGAGCCCCATTTGGTAGTAGTATTGCTATAGGATCAGTCTCCAAGTGGGATATTGTTGTTTAGTGTGGAGCTTGATCAGTCCCCAAGTGGGAGATTGTTAGATTGTGGTGATTGATCATGAAAGTACTGTCCATACTTCATAATTAGATTTTTGGTACTATTCATAGATTCACCACTAAAGTTATGGCTAATTTATGGCCAATATGTTATAACCCTAAAGAATTTTAATACTTTTATAAAAGGGTTTAGGGTTGGGTATTTCTAATATAGTGTGATGTGAAATTGCTTCTTGCAACAGTATTGAGCTATAAGGAATTACAGATTGTAATCAAGTTGTAATTACTAGATTGTAATAAGATCAGACTTGCTATTTGGTGGACGTAGCCTAGGGATTGGGTGAACCACGTTAAATCTTGGTGCCTTGTGTTCATTTTTGTGTGATCTATTATTTTCTATTATTGGTTATATTTGGATGTAGTTTTTATTTCTATCTGTGGTTTTATCCTAACAGTTAGGTTCCCTTAGCCCTCATAGTCATATAGGCCAACACATCAAGGACAAGCTCCATGGGCATAAAATAAATCTTTTATTTGGTTTACCTTATGTAGCCCTAGATCAATCAAGGGAAATTGTTCATTAGAACTATGCATCTTAGAAACAACAAGGATACATGTATGGTTGTCCATCTAATGATCAAGGTAGATTTTCTCAGGATTTGACAACACAAGAGATGCCAACAACTTTAGGACAATAATGTGATGCAAATTAGTCCAATGTTGGCTATCAAGATCAAGTGTAGGGGAATGATTCTTATGCCATCTTTGGTAAAGAATATTTTAGTGGTAGAGGTCAAAAGAGCAACAACACTACATCCATGCATGTTATGGATCTAGGGATAGAAAACAAGGTAGCTACACTAGCTCAAAATCAGAATAAAGGGAAGAGTTGCAAGAAGAAAGAAGAGCCTAAGGCTACTTCTATATCAACACAGGGTGAATCTTCAAACTCAACCATCCATACACAACCCTACAAATAAGATAATCAAGGTAAGACAATGAATCCATCTCCCTTTTATATCTCTTTAGTCATAGGAGGTAAGATAGTTCACAATTGCATGATGGACTTTGGTGCTTGTACCTCAATCATACCTAAGAGGATTTTTGATCAACTAAGCATAAAATATGAGCCTATCACTAATGGGATTACTCAGTTGGATAATAGTTCTTGTAGAAAAATAGGAGTATTCAAGGGTTTAGAGGTGACTCTACATGCATGTCCTCGCTACACTATGTTCTAGGATATATCTATTATAGATCTCCTTGCACACTCTCATTTTCTTATCCAGATATTTCACTACTAAGATTAGTGGTGTAATACCCCAAAATTGGCACATTGCCATGCTAAACCAATTCTGGTCTATTCAATCAATTGCTAAGTCATATTTCACTAGGCAATTCTAGTTTCGATTCTTGCTACTTGACCTAAGTGTCAAATGTAGAAAACCCTAATTTGCATTAATCAAACTCTTTATTTAATTCCTAATTATTTACTCAAATTAGATGCATTAAGCCTATTAATCAAGTTTAATTTAATTATATGCTCTTTTTAGGAATAAGGTGTCTCAACCTTGGATAATTCCTATTCTTATTATTTGTTTTGTAAATGTATTTTTTTACAAATAATATAATTAAGTGTGAGTGTACATGTCTAGTTGGCATGTTGATGTATCAATCCACTTGCATGTATCAGCATCTTGAATAGTGTGTAAAAAGATCATGACTTAAATGGTTATGATAGATTCCTATGATACATAAGAGCTAGCTTTGGAAGATATGATGATGAGTGAAAATGTGAAGACATGGCAATTGATCATTGAGTACTGTGCACTTGAGTCTCCATCTAGTGTGTGGTTCGGGGCATCACCTCAATTTTTTTGGGTTCCTACTTTTCTAGAGAATGGTAAAACCCTAATATGACTCATCTTTGGAAGTTTCCCTAAATTAGAAAGCTCATTATATAAGTGATTTTAGGGTTTCAGATAGGAGAGCATGAAAAAGTGTATTGTTGGTAGTTTTTTGCTACAACTGGATTTGTCTTCCATGTCCTAAAAGAACTTTCATTACAAGTGTGTTGAAACCTTTGTGTTGAAGATAGTACATTGTGCAAGTTTTGGAGGGGTGGGGTTGTTTTACCAAAAGGTTTTTCCTCACCAACATATCTTTTTGTTTGTGTTTTCTTTCTCTATTTGTTTTTTTAATCATGGTTGACTGCAATATTATTGTTTACATCATATCAAATCTGAAATTGTAAGGATTTAAATAGAATTTACACAATAATTTCCTTAAGGGATTAGTGTAGGAACTTGTTTCTACACCTAAGTTTCCTTACAAATGGTATCAAAGCTTGATCAACTTTTGATCCTAGTTGTTGGGTAGGGTTTTTTTGAGCTAATCTCAAGTTGAGTAGGAGTTTTTGTGCAGAGCATTCTGAATCTTATTTGTAGATTGGGATGGCTAGTTCATCATATAGAAAAATGGATATGGAGAAATTTAATGGCAGTAATTTTGAGTTGTGGAAACTCAAGATGGAGGACTTTCTTGAAGATTATGATCTATAGGAGGAAACTTCACTTGATGTGAGACCAACAAAAATATCTTAAGTAGATTGGGATCTCAAAGATTGAAAAGCTAAGGGTCTCATTAGATTCTATCTAGCTGATTTAGTTCTCTTGAATGTTCTTGATGAGAAGACCGCAAATAGTTTATGGACATGGCTTGGGTTTATGTATCATGCAAAATCTCTAATGAACAAGTTGTTCCTATGGAAGTAGTTTTATTCTCTAAGAATAGAGGAAGAAAGATCGGTTATATATCATTTAAATGCTTTTAATTTATTGATTGCATAGTTGACATCATCTAGTGTCAATATAGAGGAGGATAGATGTATGAACTTTTTATGTTCCTTGCTAGATTCATGGGACCATCTTGTGATGGCTCTTGGAAGTACTCTAGTCACTTTCAGAATGGATGATATGGTGTCTTCACTATTATTTGAGGAGACATGGAGAAAGTCTTCAGATTCAGCTAAGGAAGCACTTGTTGTTTGTGGTAGATCCAATGATAAAGGGAAGCAAAATGACAACAAGTCTAGAAAGGGTAAATCCAAATCCCATGGAAAATCTTAGACTCCTAGAAAGTCCAAGGAAAAATGTTGGAATTGTGATAAGGCTGGGCACTTCTGTAAAGACTGTAAAGAACCAATGATGAAAAAGAAAGCCTCAGATTTAAGTTAAAAAAAATCTCAAGAAGATGATGATGCTTTCATTGCAGCCTTGGTAGTGCATGCATTTGATGATGTGCGGTTGATAGGCTTAGGTGCTTCTTTCCACATGACCTCTCATCAAATCTAGTTCTCAAAGTATGAAGTTTTTGATGGTGGAAAGGTGTAACTGGGTGATGATTCTCACGTAAAGATAGTTGGATGTGGATGGGTCACTATCAGATTCCCTAATGGACGAGTAAAAGGGATCATGGGGTAATGCACATCCCTAGTTTGGCACAAAACTTATTATCTATAAGCATGTTGAATGATTTAGTTGTGCAAGTTGTTTTTTCTAAAGATGGATGTAAGATGATGAGAGAAGCTATGGTGCTTGTTAAGGGTTCTAGAAGAGGTACTCTATTTTAGCTTGATGCATGCATTTCTCAATGCAATAGTTCTTCTATTTCAAAGAAGAAAGAAACTATCCCTTCATCCCCACCATCTAAATGAGTAGTAACAAAGATTATGGTTATTGGTTTTGATGATAGTGCAACATGTGTACCTAAGGGTGCAAACACATTGGAAGGAAAGTTTCCTGTAGAAAAGACAATGTTGTGGCATATGTGATTTGACCACATTGGTGAGAAGGGTCTTAGAATCTTAAAAAATGAGAGCTTCATTGAGGGGTTAAATGATTGTAATCTCAAGCTCAACTTCTGTGAATATTGTGTCTATGGTAAATAGAATTGTGTTTAGTTTTACTCTATTTCTCACAAATCTTCTCATGTTTTGGATCTTATTCATTCTAATGTATTTGGTCCTATAAAAGTTCCTTCAATCTCTAGGTCTATATTTTTTGTATATTTCATAGATGATTACAGTAGAAGGACATGGATTTATTTCTTGAAAAGTAAGACACAAGTCTTTATTTAGTTCAAGGAATTTAAAGCTCTTGTAGAGAATCAAACTAGTAAGAAGATTAAATGTATGAGAACTGACAATGGTGGTGAGTTTTGCTCAGTAGAGTTTGAACAATTTTGTAAAGAATGAGGTATCAAGAGGTATAAGACAACTTCTTATACCCCACAACAAAATGGAGTTGCAAAAAGAATGAATAGGACACTAATGGAGAAAGCTAGGAGTATGCTTAGTGGAGCTAGCCTTGAACAAAGGTTTTGGGCTAAAGTTTTGGCCACTTCTTGCTATTTTGTTAATAGATCTCCTACTTATGCCCTTTTTGGTAAGACACCCATGGAGGTTTGGTCTAATAAGAAATTTTCAATTAGACATCTTTGTGTTTTTGGTTGTGAATCTTATGCACATGTTCTTAAGGAGAAAAGATCTAAGTTGGAAAACAAAGCTGTCAAATGTATTTTCATTGGATACGATGTTGGTGTGAAAGGATACAAGCTTTGGGACCCTATGACTAGTAAGGTAATATATAGTAGAAATTTTAGAGAGCTAAAATCTTCTCCTATTGTGCTACAACAATATGAAAAAGAGAAGAAAGAAGATATTGTTTAGTTGCCTCCTACCCTTGAGAAGACTGAACAGAAAGACCATGTTGGGTCTAATAATGAGGAGAGCTCTAGTAGCTTTGATAGTTCAGAAGAAGAGGAAGAACAACCTCAACCTCATCCCTTGAGGAGGTCCACAAGAGTAAGAAAGAATCTAGAAAGTTTTGGTTATTCTATGTTAGATTCAAGTTGTGCTTTTTCTTTGATTACTAACACTGATGAGCCTAGATCTATGAAAGAGGCTTTGGATATGAAAGATGTAGGTTCCTAGATTAAGGCCATGGATGATGAGATGGCCTTGTTGGAAGAAAAAAAACTTGGGACATTGTACCTTTGTCTAAAGAACAAAAACCTGTTGAAAGCAAATGGGTGTTCAAGAATAAATTCTATACAGATGGTAGTGTTGAAAGGTACAAAGCTAGATTGGTTGCAAAGGGGTACTCATAGGTAGAGGGAATAGATTATGGTGAAATATTCTCTCTTGTTGTAAAGTTGAAATCTATTAGATTTATTTTATCTCTTGTTGTATCATATGCTTTAGAGATAGAATAGATGGATGTGACGACAACTTTCCTTCAAGCTGATTTGGAGGAAGAGATTTATATGTTATAGCTTGAGCACTACATTGTTAAAGGTAAAGAATCTTTGGTTTTGAAAATTAAAGAAGTTTCTATATCGTTTGAAACAATCTCCTTGGATATGGTACCTTAACTTTGATGCCTTTGTGTTTTCAATTATATTTTTAAGATCAAAATTAGATCATTGTGTTTATTTTAGAGTTGAAAACGATCGTGCTTTTTTTGTTGCATTATATGTTGATGATATGTTGTTTTTTAGGACGGTAAGGGTATGATTTTTTATTTTAAATTTTAGCTATCAATACAGTCTGAGATGAAAGATCTTGGAGCAACAAGGTACATCTTGGGTATGGAAATTAGTACAGATAGGTCTAATAGAAAACTTTGGTTGAGTCAGAGTAAGTATGTGAAGCTTGTGTTTACAGGTTCAACATGATAGATTGTAGACAATTGTGTGGTCCTGTTTCTATGGGAACAAAGTCATCTATAGATGATTGTCCAAAATCCCCTACTAAAGTGGGGGACATGAGTAGAGTACCTTATGCTAGTGTAGTTGGCAGTCTTATTTATGCTATGGTTTGTACTAGACCAGACATTGCCTAAGAAGTGGGAGTTCTGATCCAGTTTATGGCTAATCTTAGATGGGTACATTTTGATGTAGTTAAGTGAGTATTTAGATATTTGAGTATGATGGTAACTCTTCTAGAGCTCTACATTCAGTTTGTATTTGTGGGTTTATGGATTCAAACTGGGTAGGTGATATTGATAGCAAGAGATCCACCAGTTCTTATGTGTTCACTATGTTTGGTGGTTCCATTAGTTGGATGAGTAAAAGACAACCTATGGTTTCTTTGTCCACTACACAAGCTGAGTACATGGATACTATTGATGCTTATAAGAAATCCATTTGGCTTAGGAGATTGTATTTTGATATTGGTATTGATGAAGGACAAATTATGATTTGGTGCGATAGGAAGAGTGCTATTTTCCTTTCAAAGAATTTGACTTTCCATGCTAGCACACAGTACATTGATGTGTAGTTTCACTTTATGAGAGATATGGTGGAAGATGGAATGGTAAATCTGGAGAAGGTAGATACTATAAAGAATGGTGCAAATGCATTGATGAAACTAGTGGGCATAGAGAAGTTCAGATGGCTTTCAAAGTCTATGGGCCTTTCGACCTATAGTGGTTAATTCTTGTTATGTTCCTATTGCTCTTAAAAGGTGTTTGAAAAGTGGGAGAATGTTAGGAATAAGGTGTCTCAACCTTGGATAATTCCTATTCTTATTATTTATTTTATAAATGTATTTTTTTGCAACTAATGTAATTAAGTGTGAGTGTACATGTCTAGTTGGCATGTTGATGTGTCACTGCACTTGCATGTGTTAGCATCTTGAATAGTGTGTAAGGAGATCATGACTAAAATGGTTATGATGGATTCCTATGGTGCATAAGAGCTATCTTTGGAAGATATGATGATGAGAAAAGACATGAAGACATGTGGAAATTGATCATTAAGAAATCGAGTCTCTATCTAGCACACCTTAAAAACAATTTGGGTTCCTACTTTTCCAAAGAATAGTAAAACCCTAATATAGTTCTTCTTTGGAAGTTTCCCTAAAATTGAAAGCACATTATATAAGAAAATTTAGGGTTGTAGATAGGAGAGAGTGAAAAAGTGTATTGTTGGTAGCTTTTTACTGCAATTGGATTTGTCTTCTATATTATGAAAGAACTTGCATTGCAAGTGTGCTATAACCTTTGTGTTGAAGATAATACATTGTGCAAGTTTGGAGGGGTGGGGTTTTTTTACCAAAAGGTTTTTCCCCACTAATATATCCTTGTGTTTGTCTTTTCTTTCTCTATATATTTTTTGTATTCATGGTTGACTGCAATATTATTGTTTACATAATATCAAATCTAAAATTTTAAGGATTTAAATAGAATTTGCACAATACTTTCCTTAAGGGATTAGTGTAGGAAGCTATTTCCACACCTAAGTTTCCTTACAATTCTCATACTTTAAATTAAAATTACCTTCTTGGATAATGTACAAAGGAACTAAATGTATTTGATTTGATAAGATAATGTCCTCATTTTAATTATTGAGTTTAATTATTCAATTAATTAAGATTATGCATTTATGAGATTATATTCTATTTTATTAAATCAGATATACTCTCCAAATTCTCTCTTCAGTTCAAAAATGGAAACTTTGAGTGAACTAGAATTAATTCAGTTAACTCTCTCTCTCTCACTCAAAAGAGAATAAGTTAACTCTCCATGACACTCAGATCTAAAATAGTTAACTTCATTTCCACAAGGAAGTTTCCACTCTAACTGAATCTCATTTCCAATATCAACTGTCTATTCTACTTAATCTTGACTATTGATTGATTTCTAGGATTCTTTTTAAGAAGCCTCCAATTCCTCATTACAGAGGTTGAATTGATTTTGCATCAAACTTATGTTGAAATATCTATCCATTGCTATTGCATTCTTAGCTTAAATTTCTTACATTGTAGTATCATTCTAGCTTTGAAATGTATTCATTCTAGATTAAAATGTCCTTTATTATTTCTAGAATACTTGCACTTCATTTAATTTAACTTTCATTCTCATATAGCTTAATCAAATCCTTCGTACTAGAGGTCTAGATACTAGGTTCTCGATCTGAGAGATCTAGTTAGGAGGCAATAGGTCAAACTATTGGTCATGTTGGATGAAAAATATCATGTTTATTCCAAGATGATCTTTTAGATAAGGGCCATGTTGAAGTGTGTGTGAGAATTGAGACCCACATTTCATGCATACATTTCTAGTGCCCACTGTTGGGCACTGGAAATGTATGCATGAAATGTGGGCCTCTATTTTCACACACACTTCAATATGATCATTACATGTAGAATCATTTTGGAATGGACATGAAATTGTCCATCCAAGATAACCCTTCAAATTGATCTATTGCCTCCTATCTAGATTAATTATGCTATTGCTCTCATAATGAGAATCTAGTAGCCAGACCTCTAGAATTAATTTTTTTAAAGCTATATGAGATATGCAAATTAATATAGAAACAAGAAAGAGAAATTAATCTAAATGAATTCATTTAAACTAAAATGGAATTACTATGCAAAACTAGAAAAGCTTATGAGTGTAAATGGTTGAATGAGTATTCTAGCATAAGTTCAATGCAATTCAATTGTTAACCTTCTTTTTTTGAATGGGAGGTAGAAAGCCTCCTTCTATAGAAATCCAAATAAATCAATGGTCAAAATTGATCTTAATAAAATGTTGAGATTGATTCAAAGTTGAGTTCAAATAGAAAGTTTCTATCAAAGAGGGAGATTTTGAGAGATTTTAGGAAATTAGATTCAGTTGAGAGTTAATTGACTAATTTATTTCCCTTTCTTTTCAAGTAAACTCAAAGTTTCCATTTTTTTGAACTCAAGATGAGATCTTTGGAAAATATTTGAAGATTTAATTAAATATTACCTCATATTTGATGATTTTCTCAATTAATGAATTATTTAAATTCAATAATTGAAATGACGAGATGTTATTTAATTAAATGTATTTAATTCCTATTGTGTATTAGCTAAAATGAGTGAATTTAATTTAATTAAAGTACTAGGACTTATAATTAAATTAATTCGATTAAAAGGTTAATTTAGCTAATTCAAGTTGATATTTAGGAATTAAATAGTATTTTTTGTATTTGACACTTAGGCCAATTAAAGACAAGAAGTGATTATTAGAATTCATAATTGCTTAGTAAAATAGTACTTTGAGTAAGATTGATAGACTGAAATTGGTTTAGCATAGCAATGTGCCAATTTTGGGGTATTACAAGTGGTGGGTGTTTTGCTTCTATTTGGCCCCAGATATTCTTCAAAACTAGGAATGACACAAAAACCTTTATCATGGCAGAGGCATTCAATACCAAGCATGTTGAGCTTTACATGGTTGGCCATGTAAACATAAATTGTATTATATTTAATAGGGAGGAAGGCCACTTGAATCCTTTTAAGTACATAGAGGAACCTAAACAAGTGGCCTATATTATACATGAGCAAGATGTTTCCATTCCAAATCTGATCCAAGCTAAGAAGGAGAAGGTCCTACCCAAGTTAGTACTAGCTAAGTTCTCTGAGCAACAGGAGGAGATAGAGAAACTGGAGGAACTATGGTTCTCTCAAGAGATTGATGAGGATATTTTTGTCTTCCAGAATATGAGGGATGATTTTGTTCATCAGGGTGAGAGATGTGGATACAAGGGAAAACCACCTTGTGTGTTGGGTTCTAGTGGAGTCTGGTATTACAGTTAGCCACATAATGATGGGAGGATAATGCATGAACATGTCAAGCATTCCAAAGTTAAAAAGAAGAGAAGTTACTTCAATAAGCCAGTCAAGGTTCTTGTTTGACTTATTTTCTCTATAATTTTTGTACATAGTGGAGTAGGTGATTTTTATAGTTCTGTATTTTCTAAGAAGTGCACAACAACATACTTTACTCTATAGGATAGAACATTTTGAAGATTTGAAGTTAGAGAGGTTATAGTCTTTATGATTTGTAGAAAAGGTCCCAATTTTTTTTTGACTATATAGCCTAATGGATGCATAATGATCAATGGTTAATGCATATCAAGCTTGCATCCCTCTTAAGTCACCAAAATTGTTAGCCAAAATTTCCCTCCTACCAAATAATTGATTTCAAAAGCATAAGCATACCCAATGGTCATACTATTCAAAAATTTGAACATTTGAATAATATAAGGGTATGACAAAACCATAGGCTATTTTTATATCATATGGCCTTAAGACTTTCATGTTATATTCTTTTAAGGGTTTTAAGTTGTAACCATATGATAGCCTTCATTACATGATCACATGTGCTCAATGGTCCTATTGTTCTCAACCGGTGTCATATTCGAAGAAGATCTACAATTATCATTTTGTTGCTATCCAAAGTTGCAAGGTCATTAGTCATAGTGACACAAGGATAGGCTACCACATGTCCATGTGGGGTCAGTCTCAATGAATAAAGCTAGAGAAATAATGGTACAATGTTATGAAGTAGTCAACAATCATAGGATCATAAAGAAGAATGGTCAAACCTAAGATGCTACGGTAGAGAAGAAGTCCCAATGTTTTGAAGTTGTGATCTTATGACTAGTAGTCATTCATAAGATCTGAAGTATGAGTTTTGAGATCGCCGATGTCATGATCAAGTGTTTTACTACCTAGTCATATGGTCATAAGGGTAAAATGAATAACTACTAAAGGCATGACACGGTTGGCCTAACTATTTCCATAAGATCATGGGTGCAAGAATAAAGTGTTACAATGCTATGATAAGCCATGTATTGTGAGATCGATGGGTAGGCTAAATAATTGTATGATGTTACAAGGAAGGTGTGTGTCTTAAGGTTGTGACATTGTAACACTACAAGGAGCATATGATGAGCATTTCCATAGTTTGATCTTAGCCATTTTTTTAATGTAGATCAATGGTCAACAAATCCCACACTTTATGAAGATGTAGTATGTCTAGTTCTTAGTGTGGGCCACCAAAGTTGAAGTAGTGTATCAGGGTTACTACGAGGTGGAGGTGTTCTATTGATTGAGGGTCTCAAATTATTCAAAGTTTCCTAGCTACATCATGATCATTAATTGAATGAGGATATACAATAGGCACATTCCTACATTATGAAGGTGTATAATGTTTAGCCATTGCAGGGAAGTGGGATATAGACAGGTTCCATGTGTGCCCAACCTCATGTGTTCTTGTTGTCATAATGTCATGGGGAGCTAGTTTTCTAAAACTTCAATGCATTGAATGAAGGTCAAATTATTCATCTGACAAATTTCAATTGATAAACTAGAACATGAGATATTATGATCTTATGATAAACCATTGTTTGTAAGATCTGAAGGCCAAATCACAGATCTTTTGATGTTATGGGTAGAGTGATGGTCATGTCATCATATGATCATAGGATCATGGTAGAGTTAAAAGGTAAAGGGGCCAGTCTCGAAGAACTTTCCCATCAAATGAAAAGGCATGGGTTCAATTGACAAATCTTCCATTGACAAGGGTAAGAAGAAAGGGTTCTGATCTTATGATGAACCAATATTCATAAGATTGCAAAGGTAAGATATGAGACCACTGATGGCTCGATAGAGGGCTAGCTGATTGCAATTATAAGATTGAAAGAGTTATGATCTTTGCTAACAATGTTACAATAGACTGTCAATCAAGCATTCATCATAGCATTGTAAAAGGAGAATTTGATGTTGTCGATGTTATTCCAAGGAAAGATGACTACTATTATGTTTTTGAAGGTCAATGATAGTTGCTAGGGTAATTTCAAAGTTACAAAATGGCTAATGATAACTACCTTTCATGAGATTGTAAATGTTTAAATGGATACCTATGACCATAAGATAAACTGGGCAATCATGAGATCATAAGTGCAAGGTTTTCAACTGAAGATGATATGAGGGTTTTTATTGTTTGATGATTGTAAGATTGTAAAACTCTATGTTGACTATAATATAAAAGGTTTCTACTTGTCTAGGTTGGAAAATAAAAGGGCCTTTGACCAATGAAATTTTAGGAAAGATACAACATAGGGTTTGACTTCACTTGACTCATCAATTTATCCAACTTGACATGCTGAGAATAAAGAAGAAGTAACTCTTTAATGGTGGATCATATCTTTCAATCATCTACCACCACTTTCAAGGTTCTCCATGCCTAGTAAATAAAAGGGACATGCCTCTAATCACTTGGTTATCCATCTACTCCAGTTATTCATTAATGTTCACCATTTCTATCTTCTCAAGGCTCTATTGGCTATGAAATATATGATTTCTTACATCTAGATGTGTACCAAGATTAGATCTTCTCCCAAATTGTAGTGATTTTTCTATGCAACTTTAATGGTAGTGGTTGAGTTCTGCCTTAGGCTAGAAGCTATCTTAGTTCTTCTTGAACTATAAAAGAAGATTTTGTAACCCTTTTTAGTGTCAGTCTTTTCTCTGATTCTCTAGTATTGTACTATCTACCTTACTACTATAATTTCATGTGCCTCTCAACTATCATAATTCTTTGTTGTATCTCCTTCATCCATTAATATACTGTGTAATACCTTCTTCCCTCTTTTTAATGTATTATTTTCATTCTTCAATATAGCATGACCATATCTCTTTTGCTTCTTGAATGTTATATAGTGAAGTTTCTTCCTTGTAGCATCTCATTTAGTGCCTAATTTGCATGTGGTTGTTGGATTAAAAAAGATTAAATCTATATGCTTTGAGATTATGTTGGTTAATTGTGCATTCTTAGGCAGAGATAATAATGAGCATATTGTTTTGGTGTATCATCCTTTTAGATTAGATTAGGTAGGTTTCTTTTATGCATTTCTTCTCATTTTTCATCTCAAAGAGTAGTTAGGTACACCCTGATTGTAAGGAAGTTGACCTTCTCTAGAGACTCAATCTTACAGTTCAAGTCCCATAGCTTGGAGATTGTTTCCATGTTTCACAAGGTTGCCTTTAGGTAAAAACTTTAAGAAAGGGTGCAACCTTTTGTAACAACAAATAGTATACCAAACCATTGTACAAATTCAAACTTCAATACAAGTATACATAAATAAATAATCACAAAATATCTCTATGAACTAAATTTAATCATCAAAGCTCTCTTTGGAATGGGTCATAAAAATAGATTATTTGAATAAAAAGGCTTCAAAAACTAACCCTTCCTATATTAGGATGAATTCAATCTTAGTAGCATACACTTGAAATATACTTTCTTGGCTTCTTTTACTGACTTGTGTGTGTGTGTGTGTGTGTGTGTGTGTATTGAAGGTTGACTGGCTTCCACCTTTATCTATCTTTCTACTATCCAACCTTCTAATGTGTTTTGCCAGAAACATACAAGAGTTTCTTCTCACAATTTAGACTTAATAGGAATGCATGATCAATATGTATGGTCAGAATCTCCATGACAACTAGTATTGGTCCTCCTCCTTATAGGTATATTCAATGCATTTGTCCATTGTTTTCTTTTCCATTACTTTCTTAAAATGGAATATGACTACTCGTAGAAAAATGCAACATGTAACAATTAGTTTATCAATGGAGGGTTTGAAAATGGAATGAGTATCGTCTCAATATATAGAAGTCCATATATGGCCATTTTAATGAGAGCATTTCACTTGAATGAGTGCACAAGGAAGGGCTTTGAGGGAAAGCACAAGGGTTTTGATGGCAAGGGCAAGGGCCACGACTATAAATTCCATAAGAATGAGGGGGATTTCCATGGTGTTCTACTTCATCATCAAAAGCCTCCGAGTTTGGATCAGCTTAAATATATTGAATTGCCTATCCAACCACAGTGCCTCTTACATGAGGGAAAATTGGGTGGCCTGGATCAGCTTCAACATAGGTGTGAGGGAAAATCTAATGGCAACATGCAACAAGAATAGAGTAATCATTCTACCTCTGATCATATCTTTCACAAATTTTCTCAATTTTGTCATCTACCCCTATTGTCCAACTGGCTGGGGATCATGACTATAAGTTCAGACAAATTTTTTCTTCTACACTAGTGGTACAACCAATTGGCTCCATGTCAAACTCCTTTCCATTTTAGAAATTTCCTTTCAGAGATATAAATTCTAATACCACTGATAAGTCTATTTTCAAAGGGAAAGCAATTGTTCAACCTACCAAACCCTTTTTCCTTAACCCTCATTTTCATGATCGAAGGTTGTAGCAGGGATCTAAAGGTTCCCAACAAGTAAACCCTGACATCTCACCTTATTTTGAAAAGGGTGAATCTTCTCACCATATACAACAGCCTCAACCACCAAAATTTTTTGGGCAGGAAAATATCTCTCATTCTAATCATTCAATGAATGGTTCATCCTGGAGATTCATTTCAGATCCAAATAGGTGACATAAATTTGATCAAAGAAGTCAAAAGTGACGATTCTTCCAAAAACAACTAGTATTTGATATATGTGAAGGTTCTCCTCACGGTTTACCTGTGTAGCACAATTTGAATCAAGAGAAGCTACACTTGAATATTATTAGAGCCCCCTTCATGCCAAAAAAGATCTGGAGGAAAAAATTTCTTGGTAAGATAGATCAAGGTCTTTTGCACCTTGCATCTAATCTAAAGTTGTAGGACAATAATCAAGCAAATTCCTAGAATCATGCAGATCAAGGTCCTTTGAATTCGTCTCAACAATATCTGAATGTTACTTTTTCTAATCACATGTTACAAAGCTCAGTCTCTACCCTTCAGTAGTTAGTTCTCATAGGTAACTTTTCTATGGCTTCTTTATCTTTTATGGATATCAAGAATTGGGCTTTCAAGATTTGGTCAGGACTTAAAGATATTTTTTATCATGATTCGGACTCCAATTTCTTTATTTCTATTTTTAATTCCAAAGATGAAAGAGAAATTGCTAATTAGCAGAAAGGGTAGTTTTTTCAAGGAGTGGGTTTATATACCATGTTGTGGATCCCAAATTTTAATCCACAAGATATTAATATCCAATTCTTTCCTCATTGGATTTCTTTTCCCTCTCTACCATTGGAGTATTGTGATCCTAAAATTGTGAAAATTATAGCCAACAAGTTGGGTATTTTTCTGAAACATGACTTGACTCCATATGAGTGTCCCCAATTCGAAGTCAGGGTTTTTTTATTGAGTAACATGCACAAACCATTTCTTAAAACTATTGCTCTCATATCCAAATGGGGAAAATGGACACAATTAGTTATAATGCAGGATTCCTCTATGATTCATAAATTTCAAGATAAACTTGGTCACTTTAGTTTTATGTGTCATTCTGGTCAAAAGGATGGTTTACAAGTTTGTCCTGATTATTGTTCAGATCCCAACATTTGCTCTTGGGAAATTTCCTTCATGGACTATAATATCTCTGAGTGCAATACAACTCTTTCCAAGTTAGGGGACCAAGATGATACAATAGATAGTTCCTACAATTTGCATGTAGTGAATAGGAATATGCCAAGTTCATTCTTGGTTTTTCTTCAACAATTTCTTTGGATTATGGCTTTCTTCTAGCATGCGTATTTCACTAGTAAAATTTTTCTGCTGGAGTTTGACCCTTCATCTCCAAGGGATTCCTTTATAGATCTGAGCTCCAAATTACTCCCTTAGATAGACTATCAATATTGTGTATCTCTAAAGTCACACCATTTGATCACTTCTCATAATAGAAGATTCTCAGTTTCATTGCTAGGGAGGTCTATCTAGAGGCTCTCTATCCATCCTTCTCCTGTGATATTGAATTTTATTTGTGATAAAATTTAATCTGAAATTACCACCTCTATTATTTTCGATATTGCAAAAGAAGATGGTTTTCAATTTGGAGATTATATTTCACCTGTAATTGACACCCTGCTTCAAGAATTTCAATTTTGGAATAAATTGATCCCTAATCAGGCAATTAACTCTCAAACAATTTTTAACCAATTTCCTCAGGACCCTAGCACATGCAGTGTACATCTAATGGTAGAAGATTCCTTGGGATTAGAGGCTAACCTCTATCAATTTATTTAAAAGTCTATGGTTTCGTTACCGCAAGAATCTCAATGTCCAGATCTACACAATTAGGATAATTTGAAAGTTTAGCCTCTATCAATATTGCAAACTTCATCTATTAAACCTCCTATTGTTAAAACACCCAAGGTGCGAGGTAGACCGAAGGGTTCCAAGATCAGAATAGAAATTGCTGCCGGTATCGAAAAAACATTGGACAATAGCTTCACTATTATTACAAGATCAACAAGGAGAACTAGGTGTTCTCCTTGTCTCCAATGAAGATCATCTCTTGGAATGTTAGAGGTTTAAATGCCTCTAACAAGAGGCAAAGAATCAAACAAGTCATTGATTCTTTGCAGTCAGATATTATTTTATTGTAGGAAACTAAAATGTCCCAACATAACTTTGATAGAACAGTTGCTACATGGAAAAAATGGAAGTTTGAGCATATGCAAGGATTGGGTGGTTCTGGATGTATAGCAATACTTTGGAATCCTCTTTCAGTTAATTCATAGCTCATCCAACAAGAGAACAATTGGAAAATGCTAAACATATCAGCATTTGACATATCTTTTATTCTGATTAATGTATATGGTCCTACTTCATCTTTGGATAAGGCATGTTTATGGAATTCTATCACATGTTCTCTTCAAATGCAAGAGCAAGAACATCAGCAAGTGGTTATTTGATGGAGACACAACCCAACAACAGAATAGACACAATAGAAAGGGGGAATTATATTATCTGAGAAAATAAGCTAGTACAAACAGTGCAGAGAAAATAAACTTCAAAACATGCCCTACGGGCTTACAATAGCATAAATCTGGAGAATATTTCTCCTTTTAGCACCTCCTCTCAAGCTCCAATCCAAATTGCCTTTTACAATGCCAAAAATCTCCTTAAATAGACCCCGGAGGGTTAAGGACTAGGAGTACATTCTAGAAAGTGCTAGTAGGCATCCACCGACAAAATAGAAGGTTCCAGAAGCTGCGTTAGAAGTCGGTGCAAATCTAGAAGGATCCAGAAATGGTAGCCGAACTTTCGGGAGGCATAACTTTTGAACCGTAGCTCTGATTGACGAACCGTTTACATTTTTGAAAAGCTCTCAAAGCGCTCTATTGCCCTATGGATGAGCTTTGCTCATCCCTCATTTTTTGACCCTTTTCGAGGTCATTTAATGCCCCAAACTTGACTTTGAAGCATTCTTAGGAGGTCTCCAAAACTCGAAAAATTGCAATAACTTTCAAATCGTGGGGCCTTTTGACCTGATTATTTTTCTGGAATGCTCTAAATCTCAATTACATTCATCTGGCCAAGTCGCACCTTCTAGGTCACCAAAATAATGGTCAAACTGCATGCTCCTATTTTTTTGGGATTTTCAAATGCACTGATAGTTGAACTATGAGAGTTGGAACCTTTATTTGAGCCAAATGGGTATCCAAAAATGTAAAGACATAAAACAAAAACTAAGTCTAAGTACATTTTTTTGGGTGACACAGGATTGCCCTTATACCTCTGGATGCTCCTGCATCAGACACCCAGGGTAGATTGAAAAGTGACCCTGTCACTTTATGGATGGTAGAGGAAATTCCAAATGGGAAACCTCAGATGCTGAAATCCAAGTTGAGTCCTCGATTGCCCGTCCTTTCCATTTGACCAAATACTCTTCATACTGCCTGTTTCTGGTACTCCTACCCACACGATGATCTAGAATGTCTTCTATCTCCTCCTTCTTAGAAGCAAGAATTGGACATGGCTCTAAAACCAGCTCCTCATCTGCACCATCATCATGATACTCTGTTAAATTTGCAATGTTGAAAATGGGAGAAATGTGAATACCATCTGGCAGCTCCACCTCATATGCATTTCCTGAGTTATGTTTCTTCAAAATTTTGCAGGGGCCAAATTTCTTCATTTTTAGCTTGTTGTAAGTACCAACTGGAAATCTTTCTTTTCGTAAGTGCACCATGACAAGATCCCCTACTTGGAATTCCTTATGTCTTCTCCTTACATCAGCCCTAGCTTTATAATCTTGATTCATCTTGATAATGTGTGCTTGAACCTCCTCATGTAGATGCTTGATGTGTTCAGCAAATTCCTCAGCTTGAACACTTGTTCTCTCCCCTTGTTCTATCTTCCTCAATTCTGGTGCAGTCCTTGGGCTATTTCCATATACAATTTGAAATGGTGATTTTCCAGTATTCCTATTTACAGAGTTATTATAAGAAAACTCTGCCTATGGTAGAATCAAATCCCATCCCTCGGGCTTATCTCCAACTAAACATCTCAGCAAATTGCCCAGACTTCTATTTACCACTTCTATTTGGCCATCAGTCTGTGGGTGATGCGTGGAACTGAATTTCAAGTCTGTTCTCAACTTCTTCCACAATGTCCTCCAGAAATACCCCACAAATTTAGTATCTTGGTCAGAAACTATACTCCTTGGAAGGCCATGTAGTCTTACCACCTCTTCGAAAAACAAGTCTGCAATATGGACAGCATCATGAGTTTTGTGGCATGGAATGAAATGTGCCATTTTGGAGAACCTATCAACCACCACGAATACTGAGTCATTAACCCTTTGTGTCCTTGGCAATCCAAGAACAAAATTCATACTTATGTCCTCCCATGGCCTTGATGGAACAGGCAATGGCTGATATAGGCCAGTATTTTGACTAAACCCCTTGGCAACTTGACAAACCTGGCAACTCTGTACAAACTTCTTCACATCCTGTGTAATTTGAGGCCAAAAATAATGTTCTCTAAGAATGGAAATGGTCTTATCCCGACCAAAATGTCCTGCCATCCCTCCACTATGTTTCTCCTTAATCGGATTTTCCCTCATGGAACTCCTTGGAATGCACAATTGATTACCTTTGAACAACATGCCATCCTGAATCAAATAGTCTAACCACTTGGTTCTATCTACAGCAACAGGTTCTTTACAAGCTTTCCATGCTTCAGCAAAATCAGGATCCTCGGGGTACAAATTCTTGAGTTCATCAAACCCAACTACTTCAACCTGCATTGTTGTAAGCAACAACTGTCTCCTACTTAATGCATCTGCAACCCTGTTAGATTTTCCACTTCTATGCTTCAACACAAATGTATAACTCTGGAAGAATTCTACCCACTTCATATGCCTCTGATTCAATTTACCTTGGCTATTTAGGTACTGTAATGCCTGATGATCAGTATACAAAACAAATTCCTTTGGCAATAAATAATGCCTCCATTTCTTTAAGGCCTAAACTATTGCATAGAACTCTTGATCATAAACAGAATACTTCTTCTTTGCATCATTCAATTTTTCACTAAAATATGCAATCGGCTTACCTTCTTGGCTTAATACAGCCCCAATAGCACTACCACTAGCATCACAATCCACCTGGAATACTTTTCTAAAATTTGGAAGTGCCAACACAGGCTGTTCAGTCACCTTCTTCTTCAGCAATTCAAAACTTCTCGCAGCTGCTTCAGTCCATTTGAACTCTTTTCTATCCCCTCTTATTGTGTCAGTTAGGGGTGCACATATGCCACTGAAATTATTAATAAACTTTCTGTAAAAACTAACCAGACCATGAAATGATCTTACCTCAGTAGCAGACCTTGGAGTAGGCCATTCCAAGATGGCTTTTACCTTCTCTGGATCCATTTTGAGACCTTCAGGTGATATAACAAATCCCAAATAGACTAACTCCCTTTTTGCAAAGACACACTTCTTTAGATTAATTAACAGTTTCTCTTCCCTTAGCATATCAAAGACACTACGAATATGCAGTAAATGGTCTTCCAAAGTCTTGCTGAAAATTAAAATATCATCCAAATAGACAATAACAAATTTTCCCAAGAACTTCTTAAGTACCTCATTCATGAGCCGCATGAAGGTTCTTGGGGCGTTCGTCAATCCAAAGGGCATGACTAACCACTCATAAAGACCCTCCTTGGTCTTGAAGGCTGTTTTCCACTCATCTCCTTCTCGAATCCGTATCTGATGATAGCCACTCTTCAGATCTATCTTTGTGAAGTATTGAGCTCCACTCAAGCAGTCCATAAGATCATCCATCCTTGGTAAAGGAAACCGGTACTTGATGGTTATCCTATTTATAGCTCGAGAATCTGTACACATCCTCCACTCTCCATCCTTCTTTGGTGCAAGTACTGTAGGTACTGCACATGGACTCAGGCTCTCTCGAATCAAGCCCTTCCTCAACAGCTCCTGAACCTGTCTATTTAGCTGCTCTGTTTCAGTAGGAGTCATCCTGTGAGCAGCCTTGTTAGGCAAACTAGCTCCTGGAATCAGATCTATCTGATGACTGATTTGCCTTACTGGTGGCAATCCATCTGGAACATTATCAGAGATAATATCTCCAAATTCCCCTAGTAAATCTGAAACTTCAAATGGTATTTCCCTACTACCTTCTTTATCTTTCCTAGGAATCAAAGCATAGCACATATGCTGATGTTTCATGCCATCTAAAAACTTCCTTCCATCAACAAGACAAATCCTAGCATTGCTACATACCTTTTCACCTTCCTTTTTCATGGGCTTCAATTTGTGGTGAACTCCATCCTTTGTCAGAGAGTATGTGTTTGCATGTCCATCATGTATTGCATGTCTATCAAACTGCCATGGTCTACCCAACAATAGATGGCAAACATCCATCAAAATAACATCACAGAGAACTTCATCATGGTAACTCCCAATTTTGAATTTTACTAAACATTGTTCACTTACTAGGACCTTATGATCATCTTTTACCCAAGAAATCCGATAGGGCTGGGGATGTTTCTCCCTCTTGAGCTTCAGCTTAGAGACCATCTCTTCAGATACCAAGTTATCAGTGCTACCACCATCAATGATCACATCACAACATTTATCCTCACACTTGCATCTGGTATGGAACAAACTCCTCCGTTGTCCTGGTTCATTTTCACCACTTAGTAGGACTCTTTCATTTACCAAGGTCTCTCCTCTTTCTGCATCCTCTGAATGTGATGATTGTGCATCCTCATCCACATGAGCAACCCTAGCTTGGCCCTCAGCTCTCCTATCTGTCCTTCCTTGTCATTGAGGGCATTCAAAGGCACGATGACCTTCTTCATTGCAATGGAAATAGGTACCACAGAAGCCTCCTCTTCCTTGTCCACATCCTCTACCTCTTCCTCTTTGATTTCCAAAATCTTGATCACGGGAGTTTTTGAAACTCTCATTCCTCTAGTTCCTGCTAGTACCCTCATCTTCATTTTTCTTTTGAGTTTCATTGCAGCCTCCAGATGATCTACCGCTTCCCCTTCCTCCTTGACCGCGCCCTCTTTGTCTTCCTTCAAACCTTTTACTCAGCTTCTCTTCAACTCGTAGGGCAAACTGGTATGCTTCTTCAACGCTGGTCATTCTTACCAGACTTAATTCCTCCTGGATGCTAGGTCGTAACCCACTGATATAACGAGCAACCTTCTCCTTATTTTCTTCTACATGCCCTGCTCTAATCAGGAGTTGGTAAAACTCCTCTATATATTCTTGGACTGATCTTCCTGCTTGCTTTAACCCATGCATCTTCTTAAACAGATCAAGCTCGTAGTCCACAGGAATGAACTGCTTCTTCAATTTGTCCACCATGCGATCCCATCTTGTGATCTTCTCCTTTCCTCTTCTAAATCTTTCTAGTTGAACCTCTTGCCACCAGATTTTGGCATGGCCTTTTAGTTTGGCCTTTGCAAACTTAACCCTATCTGGGTCCCTTATATCCTCATACTCAAAGTATTCTTCCAGTTCATTGATCCAATCGATCAACTCATCTGGTTTCAAATTTCCCGAAAATATACCCACTTCAATTGTAGGTCTTTTCCCAAACCTAGTAATGGCCCTAAAAAGCCTTTCCTCTACAAGATTCAGAACTTACCCGTCAACTTCCATTACTTCCTCTTCATTGTCATCCTCACTATTGTCATCTGCAGCAATATTTTCTCCTCTACGAAGCTCCTCTTGCAATGCTTGTACCTGTCTCTGGAGGGCTCTAACCTCCTCAGGATCAATAGCTCTGGCCCTTTCGCCATGCTCTCTTCGTGGAGGTGTCTTCTAACTCAAACCCACAACCACACAGTCCTGGTGCAAACTGCCTCACAATCGGCGCTCTGTCTACACACTCAGGAAAACACGCTCTGATACCACTTGATGGAGACACAACCCAACAAAAGAATAGACACAATAGAAAGGGGGAATTATATTATCTGAGAAAATAAGCTAGTACAAACAGTGCAGAGAAAATAAACTTCAAAACATGCCCTACGGGCTTACAATAGCATAAATCTGGAGAATATTTCTCCTTTTAGCACCTCCTCTCAAGCTCCAATCCGAACTGCCTTTTACAATGCCAAAAATCTCCTTAAATAGACCCCGGAGGGTTAAGGACTAGGAGTACATTCTAGAAAGTGCTAGTAGGCATCCACCGACAAAATAGAAGGTTCCAGAAGCTGCGTTAGAAGTTGGTGCAAATCTAGAAGGATCCAGAAACGGTAGCCGAACTTCCGGGAGGCATAACTTTTGAACCGTAGCTCCGATTGACGAACCGTTTACATTTTTGGAAAGCTCTCGAAGCGCTCTATAGCCCTATGGACAAGCTTTGCTCATCCCCCATTTTTCAACCCTTTTGTGGTCATTTAATGCCCCAAACCTGACTTTGAAGCATTCTTAGGAGGTCTCCAAAACCCGAAAAATTGCAATAACTTTCAAACCGTGGGGCCTTTTGACCTAATTCTTTTTCTGGAATGCTCTAAATCTCAATTACATTCATCTGGCCAAGTCGCACCTTCTAGGTCACCAAAATAATGGTCAAACTGCATGCTCCTATTTTTTTGGGATTTTCAAATGCACTGATAGTTGAACTATGAGAGTTGGAACCTTTATTTGAGCCAAATGGGTATCCAAAAATGTAAAGACATAAAACAAAAACTAAGTCTAAGTACATTTTTTTGGGTGACACAGGATTGCCCTTATACCTCTGGATGCTCCTGCATCATTATTGGTGGTGATTTTAATGCATTATTATCTCAATCTAAGAAAAATGGAGGCATCATCCCTCCCCATAAAACAATAATAGATTTTAATGCCTTTGTGGATAATAACAATCTAATGGATGTTCATCCAATTAATGGCTCTTTTACCTGGACTAATAAGAGATCTAGATTTGCTAATATTACTGCCCACCTAGATAGATTTCTCTTATCTAATGATTGGAAGTTGAGCTGTTCGGATATCTCTTCAAAAATTCTAACTTTACCAGGTTCTAATCATTTTCCTATATCTGTAAGCCTCATTTGCAATAAAAAATCTCTGGAACAACATTTTCATTCCTCATTCAAATTTGAAAGTATGTGGCTTAGGCATCCCACATTTCTCCTTAGCATCCAATAGTGGTGGAATGAAGTTCCAAGGGAAGATCTTAAAATGCACTAGTTTTCCATGAAGCTTAAATATGTCAAATCTCAAATTAAAATCTGGAATCAACAGATGTTCAAAAATGTGTTTCATCAAAAGGCAAAAGTCAAGGCATAGTTAGAAGTATATAATTAGATCATCCAACAAGGAATGAATGAAGAAACATTCTCTTCTCAAAATAATCTGCAATCACAATGGGAGGATCTGTGTGCTAGAAAAGAGATGTACTGGAGACAAAAATCTTGAGAATTATGGCTCCAAGATGGGGATAGAAATACAAAGTTTTTCAACAATTTAGCTAAGCAAAAGAGAATTGATAACACAATCTTTCATATCAAAGATGCTTCATCTAGTGATCTTTTGACCAATGAAGAGCTTATTAGAAATGAAGCTATTAAATTTTTTAAAATCCTTCTTGCACCTAACGTTTTGCCTAATCCTTCTGTGTCACAAGTTGAAGAACTTCTTGAATCTATTCCAAAAACTTATTTCAGATCAAGATAATGATATCTTGATGGCTCCTTTCACCATTCAAGAAATTTGCAAGGTTGTATTTTCCTTTTTTGCCTAACAAAGCACCAGGTCTAGATGGCTTTTCTACATTATTCTAATAGAGTTGCTGGAATATTATTGGGTGGGATTTATTGGCAGCTATTGAAGAATCTCAACGATCTAAAAATATGCTAAAATATTTTAACACTACAAATATTTCCATTATTCCAAAGATTAAGGAACCCCAAACCTTTGCAAATATTTGACCAATCTCTTTGTCTAATTTATCTTATAAGATTATCACTAAAGCCATATATTTGAGGATTCAACATGTTATTCCACATATCATCTCTCCAGAACAAGGTGGTTTTGTCCCAGGAAGGGAAACCATGGAAGGGGCTCTTGTGGCTCATGAAGTTCTCCAGTCTATTATTTCAAGTAATTCTTCAAATTTTATTATTAAACTAGATATGATGAAAGTTTATGATAGAGTTTGCTGGAAATTTTTACTTCAAGTACTTGATAAAATGGGTTTTTCCAAAAACTAGTGTGAATGGATTAAGGCATGCATTTCGGGAGCTTGGTTTTCATTGATCATTAATGGTAAGCCCGTGGGATTTTTTCCCTCTACACGAGCAATTAGACAAGGGGATCCTTTATCCCCAATCCTTTTTATTGTTATGGTTGAAGCGTTTACCAGGATAATCTCACACCAACATGTGTTACAGAAATGGAAAGGAGCTCTTATTTTAGGAACAAACATATCTATCACACATTCTCTTTTTGCGGATGATACTCTATTGTTTGGATTGTCAGATGTCTAGGAAGCTCACCAAATTCTTTATACCCTTGATCTCTACTCAATTGTGTCTGGCCAAGTTATTAATTCTCAAAAATCCAAGATTTACTTTTTCAATACTGAGAAGTTAGTTTTGGATAAAGTTAAATGAATCCTAGGTTTCTCAGAAGATTTTCTTCCTTCAGTATACTTGGGTATTCCTTTCTTCATGGGTTCAAAAAGATCTTCATATTGGTCTTCAGTTATTTAATGTATTCATAGTAGAATTGCTTCTTGGAAAGCTAGATGGTTGTCATTGGCGAGAAAAATATTGCTGATCAAATCAATTCTAGCTGCAATTCCTAATTACTTCATTTCTATTCTCAAGATCCCTTCCAAAGTGTTACTAACAATTCAAAAATTGACTAAGAGTTTTCTTTGGTCAGGTAATTTGAATGAATCTCATAAGATCCCACTCATTTCTTTGCAAGATATGTCATAGATTCCTAGTGCTGGAGGGGTAGGCATTCATGATCTATCCTTTAGAAATGAAGCTTTTGGTGGGAAATTGATTCGGCACATGTATTGTAAATCTCAGTCCAAGTGGTGTAAAATTATGCAGCAAAAATATCTTGATAATAATGATCCCTCTAGAATCCTCACTATCTCAAATCCTCCAAAAGGCTCGATTATTTGGGACTTTATGATAGCTTCACACAAATCATAGTTGACTTCATCTCTTGGGAAGTAAATAATGGTTATAGTATTAACTTTTGGAATGATTCTTGGAATGATCAAATTCCACTCTCTAAGAGTGGAATCTCAATGAATGTTATCCAAGTTGTTGAGCTTCACTAGGGGTCTCAATTTTTTCATTATGTGGATCATGTCTATGAATTTTCTAAGAAAATAGTTTGGAAGGATCCCATGAAGTTACCTTTATCACCTCAGGAAATCAGTCAATTTCAACATATTTTGTCTTCTAGACAAGTTTTTTTCTCTAAAACCCAAGATCAAATTTTTTGGGCTCCAGCTAAGGATGAAAATTATTCAGTGAAAAAGGGGTACAAAATTGTATAACAGAATGGTCTACAAAATCCTATTTCAAGATCTTTTTCATTTTGTTGGAATCCGGTTGTTCTTCCTAAAGTAGGTTGTTTCTCATGGTTAGCTCTTAAAAAAAGTATTTTAACTAGTGACAAATTGACTAGATTAAATATTGCTCCTCCTTTTAAATTTGTTCTTTGTGAGGAGTATGAAGAATCTGTGGATCACCTATTTGTTACATGTTCCTTTGCTTTTCAATGTTGGTGCTTTATTTTGAGTAAACTCAATTATTATACTCCTTTGCCAAACAATCTTTGGGATCTCTTGCAAGCCTGGCCAGTTCTTTATCAAACATCTTTGTTTGCAAATCTCTGGAAATGCATACTAGCATTGGTTATTTGGGCTATTTGGTGGGAATGTAACAAGCATATTTTCAGAAAGGAATCACTCCCTCTAGACATTGTTTTGAATGGTATTGAAAAATCAATCTCGGAAGTGACTAATTCTAGTCTGAAAGTGGTTAAAATCAACCCAATTGTGACCCAATGGGATTCTAAAATTGTCCAAAAATGGAAAAAAAAATTCATACCATATGGTTGGAAAATTAACTATTCCCCATCTTCTCTCTTACCTAGAAAGAATTTTTGGAGACCTCCAGCTTATGATTTTTGGAAGCTGAACTTTGACGGAGGTTCAAAAGGAAATCTTGGCCCATCAGGTTTTGGAGCATGTATTAGAAATCCCTCTAGCTAGGTTGTGGCTATTATAGTTTCTCCTTTACCTATTGACACTAATAATATTGCAGAGGCTCATGCACTATTGGCTAGACTTATTCTAGCTAAACAAGGTTATTTCCATAGGCTACATATAGAAGGGGATTCGTCAGTTATTATTGATGCTTGTATCCATAGGCACATCATTTCTTGGAAACTAAAATTTGTTCTTAATCAAATTTGGAGACTTCTTGATTAATGTTTGGATATTAGCATTTCGCATATTTATCGAGAAGGGAATAAAGTTGTATATTTTTTTTATCAAATTGGGATTGTGCGGGGATTACTACTTCTACTCTTCACCCTTTGCCTTTTATTGAGAAATACAAGGTCCTTCAAAATCTTATTCAAGAAGACTTGGATGCATCTACATCTACCCACTCAACATTTGAAGTTCATATTTTAGGTGTTGAGTAGATGCCATGGCTGCCGAGTTTTGTGAACTAAAAGTAGATGTCCCTTAGTGCCGAGTGGACCAAGCTTTATCAAGTGCCACGTAATTTAGATTTGCATTAAGTGTCAAGTTGTCCAGAGTTGTATTAAGTGCCGAGCTGTCTAGAATTGTATCAAGATGTTGAGTAATCCAGATTTGTATTAGGTTTCAAGTTGTCTAGAGTAGTATCAAGCGCCGAGTTGTCCAAGATTGTATCAGGAGCCGAGTTGTTCAAATTTGCTTCAGGTGTCGAACTAGTCAGTTGGTGTAGTGCTAGTTTGAGTTGTTCATAATTATATCAGGTGTCAAGCTAGTCAGTTATAGGTGTCGAGTGATGCAGAGCTATATGTCAGTTATTTGGTGAAATTCTTGTTTGACAATATTTGTATTCGATGTTGAGTTGTCCAGATTGGTATCAGGTGTCGAGTTGTTCAAAATTGTATTAGGTGCCGAGTCATGCAGAGCTATATTTTTTTGTTGAGTGATTAATAATTTGTATGTGCCAAGTTTTGGTGCCAAGTTTAAGGCTTTCAGTTGTTGAATAAGTGTCGAGTTGCCTTGGTAATAGAGTGCACATTAATAAATGTCACATGATTTACTCAGAAACATTTATGATGACATGACTTGCACATTATATTTTAAGTGCTTCAATTCTAATTATTCCTTGATGACATTGATTTTTTTGATACTGGGATTTGATTTTCTGATGTGACTAAATTTGAGTCATTAAAATACACTGTTGCCAGTACTTTCTTTAGCTCTTGCAAGGACATTCTCTTGTGTGAATATAGATGGCTTTTAGCATGTTTCATTGTATAATTTATTACATGAGGATAGCAATCTTTATTTACCTAGGACTTTAGTTACATTTTTTACAAGAATACAATTTTGTGATCTGGCTACAAGATGAATTATGGGTGGAATATCGCTCAGGCTTGTAATATGTGTCACAAAAAACACCATGCCATCATGCCAAAGAATTTTCGTATTTTCTTATCTTCATCTTTGGAGGAAAAGGTGTTACCAAAAATTATTATGGATGAAGTGATGGATCAAATATTTTTCATTTACTCAACCACAGTTTGAAGAGCTATTCAACATATTATTGGTGAAGAGTTCTTCTGCTCTTCGGCACTTATGTTTCTATATCCATCTCAATTTATTTCAATTTTCCTTTCTAATGTAATAGATTTAATACAGTCACTTGATTTGCTTCAAACATTGGCCCATAAGGTAATCCATCCTCATTATCTAGTTGATAATAAACTAATTTTGGCCATGCAAAAGTATGACTTATGGAATGGAGTGGCACTAGTTGGTGGTTTGTTCTCACATTATCAAATTTTGCATAAACATGAATTTTTTGATATTTTTGAAGCAATTAAGAAAGCTGTAGACACTGGCAGCTTTAATTATTTGAAATATACTTTGCCCTCTACACCAAATTTAATGGATGTTCAATTGGTGGAGCGTACTAAGTTAGTAGGTCAAGCTTTGTTTGATTTATAGATGGATTCTACTACTTCAGTTTCTAGGGGTATGAATGTAGCTTCAGTGTTGCCGATTGAACAGAATTTTTGGGAATTAATTGATCAGGTTTAGTTGGATTTGGACTGGAATCAAACCTCCTTAGAGTTTTGTACTGGCTGGGGCCCTCTTCTTAGTGAGCTAGGGTCATTTGAAGGTGGTTTTGGATCTAATTGGGTAGATTTGTAAGATTTGTGTTTTTTGCTTGGTCATTGTCATGAAGATAGTGCTTGGAGACTACCAAAATGCCATGACACTTTCTGTTTCGTGATGGGTGGTACTTGAAATACCTCTTGTATTTATTTGTTTAAACTATCTTTACTTTTGTATATATTAGGGACGATGCTGGGTTTTCTTTTTTGATTCTTTCCCAGTTGACCTCGTTGAATCAGAATTAATAAAATAATAAGTAATATAGTGGCTTGCCACTTTTGCCTAAAATAAAATAAAAAATGAGAGCATTTAAAGACACCAAATTGGGATGATTTTATTTTAATGGGAAGGAAGATAAGTTGAATCCTCCTCTATAGTGTAGTGTTTGACTGAGCATTGATGAACATATATTTTAACTCTAATATGTACTTGAGAAGATTTTGGGAGCTAGCTGTGAGACCAGTCTATGAATTTTCTAAAAGAGGAAGAAAGAACATCACATTTTTATTGCTTATAAAGAGTGGCCTACAACTCTCCAACAATGTCAACTTTCCCTCTTTGCTGACAAGATGAAAAAATATGATCAAAATGATCAACTAGTTGTTTTAATATAAAATATCCATAGACAAACATACTTTATATTTTATATTATTTCTATGCAATGAAAGACTTGAATAATGAACTTACAATTTTTCTTATTGATTAAATGGTTCAAATAGAAGTACTTTGGGTGTAAAAATATTTGAATTTTTCCATGCATCTTTTCAATGGGACCAAGTGATTATTGTACTATTACTCTTCAATGTGAATACTTTTGATTCTTCAAATTTAGTAGATGTCATTTATAAGGTTGCAAGTTTCAAATTAAAGAAAATTTATCAATATTTAGGAATAAGGTTTGTAGGGTAAAAGTACAAACTTGTGTCACTATTTTATCAATATTTAGGAATAAGGTTTGTAGGGTAAAAGTACAAACTTGTGTCACTATTTGGAATAAGAAATTATATATTTTCTTATTTTTCACAGATAAATTTTAGTTGTTGAAAAATGCTAGAAATTAGGGGTCTAGTTCCCACCACAAAACTATATGGAAATAAACTTATTTCCCTTTGATCTTAGATTGTGTTATCAATAATATATGTATCTAGAACAATCTAAGATAAAAATGGGTTTTAGACCTATATTTTTCTTTTATAATGATTCAAATTTCAACTTATTCAAATTGATAGTTTTCATCTCCCACCACATTTTTCAAAATAAATCTACTCCAACCAAAAGTAAAACTTTAGATTCTAGAAGAGGACTCTCTCCTCTAGAATTTCAAATAATTTTTAATATTTTTTAATATTATTTAATATTTTTCTTTCTCAAAATTGACATCTTCTCGAATGTTAAAATACATATTTGTAGAATTTTTTAATTACAATGTACTATATCTAGTTAATATAGTATAAACTCTATATGAGAATATTCTTGACCTTGAGCTTTATAAAATGATGTTTATATGTTATTAAAAAATTTATCATAATAGATAGTAAGAGTTTTTGAAACATAAGTTTTCTAAAATAATTGTATTTTTTAGTAATTGGATACTAGTATAAAACATGCATTTCCAATTGGAAAAGTGTGAGACCATAGATAACTTAGCTAGAATAATTTTATCAAGATCATATGTTTAACAAAAATTATTTTAGAGATAGAAATACTTAAATTTAGTCGTTCTAATAAGTTAGCCTAAAAGGTGACATAGTTTTGTGCTTTTACCCTATAAGTCTATGATTATTATAAGCACTTAAGTCTTATATAGTGAAAATAATTGTGGCATGGGTGTAAAGGTGCTTCATTGAACTTAACAGAGGTCTTAATTTATTATAGGTTCAATAAAGTGACCGGCCTACAATTCTATGGGGTGCACATGGGGAATGTAAAGGATGGAAGATGCACTTGAAAAATTTATGTATGGGCACCCTATTATTTTATGGGTGAGCGAAAAGGCCAATTATAGCTATCAATAAAAGGGAGGGCTAGAAAAGATCCCTTCTTTCTATCGTTTGGATGTGGTTCTATTCTTCCATCAATGAGGAGGTCATTAGAGGAAAGAAAGGCTAAAATTATTTTAATGTAAATTTTATTAAAAAACCAAAAATGAAATAAAATATTATCTTTTAGAATTGTGTAGGGAGGCATTGATATCAACCATATTGTATGGAATTTTATCAAAGATTGATATTTTCACTTGTCAATATTATTATTAATGATACCATTATCATTAAATTTTTAAGACTCTCCTTTCATTTATTTATCCAATAATTTTTAGGAGCATTAGAAGAAATGAGACATTAAAAGTGGATTGATTCCATAGATGTGAGCATGATTCATGGATGTGGATATGATTCTAAAGATATCTGATTTGATTAGTTTTTTCACTTTTGGTTTCAATTGTTTATGAGGAATAAAATGCTTTCAATATATTAGATTGAAATATGTAGTAGGTGTTTTTGTTTGATGTAGTGTTTTAGATGAGTTCTGATCAAATGTATGATTTAAGAACATAATTGTTATGTTGTGTATTTTTTAAAACCTTTTATGTATGTATGTGTGTATATATGTGCATGTGTATGCATATATTGCATGCTTTATTTAAATTGGTATGAAAAGAAGCATTTAGAATTTTAACTAAACATCTACAGACTAAATGAAATTAAACATTACTTCATGATAAGCTAAAGGAAATACATTTGAGGCAAGCAAACCAAGAATGGTGGGCTGCCAAAAATGTGACCTTGATGGTGTCGATGTGTCCAACAATTAAGGGATGTGTGCTCATATATGCTAAAGCTCCAAGTGGTAAGTGATCACATGTGGAGGTGGATGAAGGATTCAATAATGGAGGTGTGTATGGATTTTAACATGGTGAGGATGTAAATGGCTATGTTGTGGTGGTTGATGGCACATTATAAGTTTGCATGGAAGTTGATTATGAATTGAAAAGGGAAAAGGTTTTATTTATAGGCCAAGGGGTAATGAGATGGAGGGTCAGGATGTAAGGAAGGGGAATTGGTTAAGGAGGGTTAGGATGCAAGGAGAAGAGAGCACATGGAATGTTCTTCTTCGGGTCAAGATAGGTGGTCAAAGGGAGTTATGAGGGAGGATAAGGGAGGATGAGGGAAGATGAGTGTGGAAAATAGGTTTAAAAGGCATTTAAGGAGCCTTCAAGTCATGTAAGAACCTTCAAATCTCTTGGATATGAATGCAAGAGGGATAGGATAGAACTTTGACTTTGGTTTGGTTTAAGAATTTCTTAACCCTTAGTTAGAGTTGTGCATATGCTTAGGAAAGGGATTAGGCTTAGCTTAGGAGGGAATTAGGGTACAAGTGGCATGTTAGAGGGATGCAAGTGGGCTAGCATTTATGAGGTAGGTTAATTAGTTGGTTAAGTAGGGTTAGCATGGGTCAATGGGTTGGGTTTAGCTAATGGTAGGGATTTGGGTATAGTTAGGGGTTGGGAATTGATTTAAAATGATTTATTAAACCAAAGGGGATTTTTGGGATTAAATTAACTAGTTTTATGTATTTATTTAATTTAATAGAAGAATAGGGATTTAATTGCTAAATTAATTTTGGGTTATCATTTGATTTTATCAATTGGGCTATAATTGATTTATTAGATTAATTAACCAAGGGGTGACAATAGATTAATTAAACAATAAATACTTAATAAATGATGCATTAGTAGATGACCAAATAGAATTACTTAAATGATATAATCAGATTTAGATGTCTACATTTTGCATCTCTTTGAGATAGTGTTGGAACAATACTATTTTAAAGAAGTTTAAAGATAGACAACATGAAGAAATATTTTTAAGGCAATATGGTTCTCATAATCTTGAGTAGAAGAGGAGAAAATGGATTGTGTGATGCCCCCCCCCCCCCCCCCCAAGAAAGAAATGGGGAAAGAAAAAGAGGCGCAATGACTTCTTGAAAAGGTACAATAACTCAGGGTGCAAGAGGGAGGACTTAGATTGGTGAAGAGAGGATTAATAGGGACACATACTCCCACTTTAGGAGAAGACAAAAAAATACTTTTGAAGGAATTGGGGTGGGGATTGGAAGGTGAGTGATTTAGGAGGTGGAAACGAGATGGAGGACTTGAGATACTATGGGATTGATAGATATGTTGGATCATGACCATAGGACTGATTAGATGAGAGGGTTGGATAGGATGTGGGAGAAAAGGCTTGTGTTTCCATGGAAGTGAGGTGTGAAGGAATCCATTGAGGCTTGATGGTGCAGGAGCATCCAGAGGTGTAAGGAAAATCCTATGTTGACCAAAAAAATGTACTTAGACTTAGTTTCGGTTTCATGTGTTTTCATTTCTGGATACCCATTTGGGTCAAATAAAGGTTCCAACTCTCACAGTTCCACTATCAGTATTCTAGGATAGAGTATTTGAACACCTTGGAATACGTGTAAATGTAAAAAAAAATAGGAGTATGTAATTGAGCCATCATTTTGGTGAACTAGAAGGTGTAAATTGGTTAGATGAATGTAATTGAAATTTAGAGCATTCCAAAAAAAGAATCAGGTCAAAAGACCCCACGGTTTGAAAGTTATTGTAGTTTTTCAATTTTTGGAGACCTCCTAAGACTGCTTCAAAGTTAGGTTAGGGGCATTAAATGACATTAAATAGGGCCAAAAAATGGGGAAAAAGCAAAGCTATCCATAGGGCTATAGAGCACTTCGAGATCTTTTCAAAAATGTAAATGGTTCATCAATCGGAGCTATGGTTCAAAAGTTATGCCTCTCGAAAGTTTGGTTACCATTTTTGGATTCTTCTAGATTTGCACCAACTTCTAATGCAACTTCTGGAGCCTTCTGCTTGGTTGGTGGATGCCTACTACCACTTTCTAGAATGTATTCCTAATCCTTAACCCTCCTGGGTCTATTTTAGGACATTTCTTGCATTGTAAAAGGCAGTTCAGAGTGGAGTTTGAGAGGAGGTACTGAAAGGAGAAATTATCTCTAGATTTATGCTATTCTAAGCCCATAGGGCATGTTTTGAAGTCTATTTTCTCTGTACTAAATGTATTAGCTTATTTACAAAGTTAATAAAATTTCCCTTTCCTATTGTGTTCATTTTATGCTTGGGTTGTGTCCCCATCAAGTGGTATCAGAGCATACCTTTGTCAGTGGTTGCAAAGTTGTTTCTTCATCAGTGGTATAAGAGCTGGTTTTCTTGAGTGTGTAGATAGAGCACTGACTGTGAGGCAGTTTGCACTAGGACTGTGTGGTTGTGGGTTTGAGTTAAGAAGATGCCTCCATGAAGAGATCATGGCAGAAGGGCCGGAGCTATTAATCTTGAGGAGGTTAGAGCCCTCCAAAGGAAGGTCCAAGCTTTGCAAGAGGAGCTCCGTAGGGGAACAAATGTTGCTGCAGGTAATGAAAATGAGGATGACAATCAAGAAGAAGAAATTGGACCAAAAGGGGAATTTGATGGGGAAGTTCTGAATTAGGTAGAGGAAAGGATTTTTAGGGCCATTACTAAGTTTGGGAAAAGACCTACAATTGAAGTGGGTGTATTTTCAAGAAATTTGAAACCAGATGAGTTGATCGATTGGATCAATGAATTGGAAGAGTACTTTGAGTATGAGGATATTAGGGATCCAGATAGGGTTAAGTTTGCAAAGGCCAAACTAAAAGGCCATTCCAAAATTTGGTGGCAAGAGGTTCAATTGGAATGAAATAGAAGAGCAAAGGATAAGATCACAAGGTGGGATCATATGGTGGACAAACTGAAGAAGTAGTTCATTCCTGTTGATTATGAGCTTGATTTATTTAAGAAGATGCATGGGTTAAAGCAAGTAGGAAGATCAATCCAAGAATATATAGAGGAGTTTTACCAACTCTTGATTAGAGTAGGGCATGTAGAAGAAAATAAGGAGAAGGTTTCTCATTATATCAGTGGGTTGCAACCTATCATCCAGGAGGAATTAAGTCTGGTACAAATGACCAGCATTGAAGAGGCATACCAGTTTGCCCTACGAGTTGAAGAGAAGCTGAATAAAAGGTTTGAAGGAAGACAAAGAGGGCATGATCAAGAAGTAAGGGGTAGTAGTAGGTCATTTGGAGGCCAAAATGAAACTCAAAAGAAAAATGAAGATGTGGGTACTAGCAGGAACCAGAGGAATGAGGGTTTCAACTACTCCCATGATCAAGAGTTTGGAAATCAAAGAGGAAGAGGTAGAGGATGTGGAAAAGGAAGAGGAGGCTTCTGTGGTAACTATTTCCATTGCAATCAAGAAGGTCATAATGCCTTTGAATTCCCTCAATGACAAGGAAGGACAGATAGGAGAGCTGAGGGTCAAGCTAGGGTTGCTCATGTGGATGAGGATGCACAATCATCATATTCAGAAGATGCAGAAAGAGGAGAGACCTTAGTAAATGAAAGGGTCCTACTAAGTAGTGAGATTGAACTAGGACAAAGGAGGAGTTTATTCCATACTAGGTGCAAGTGTGAGGATAAATGTTGTGATGTGATCATGGATGGTGGTAGTATTGATAACTTAGTATCAGAGGAGATGGTCTCTAAGCTGAATCTCAAAAGGGAGAAACACCCCCAACCCTATCAGATTTCTTGGGTGAAAGATGATCATAAGGTCCTGTTAAGTGAACAATGTTTAGTGAAATTCAAAATTGGGAGTTACCATGATGAAGTTCTCTGTGATGTTACTCCAATGGATGTTTGCCATCTATTATTGGGAAGACCGTGGCAATTTGATAGGCATGTAGTACATGATGGTCACACAAACACATACTCTCTAACAAAGGATGGAGTTTGCCAGAAACTGAAGCCCATGAAAAAGGAAGGCGAAAAGGTATGTAGAAGTGCTAAGATTTGTCTTTTTGATGGAAGGAAGTTTTTAGATGGCATGAAACATCAACATATGTGCTATGCTTTGATTCCTAGGAAAGATAAAGAAGGTAGTAGTGAAATACCACTTGAAGTTTTAGATTTACTAGGTGAGTTTGGAGATATCATCTCTGATAATGTTCCAAAAGGATTGCCACCAATAAGGAAAATTAGTCATCAGATAGATTTAATCCTAGGAGCTGGTTTTCTTAACAAGGCTGCTCACAGGATGACTCCTACTGAAATTGAGGAGCTAAATAGATAGGTGCAGGAGCTATTGAGGAAGGGCTTGATTAGGGAGAGCCTAAGTCCATGTGTAGTACCTGTAGTACTAGCACCAAAGAAGGATGGAGAGTGGAGAATGTGTATAGACTCTCGAGCTATAAATAGGATAACCATCAAGTATTGGTTTCCTTTACCAAGAATGGATGATCTTATGGATTGCTTGAGTGGAGCTCAGTACTTCAAAAAGATAGATCTCAAGAGTGGTTATCATTAGATATGGATACGAGAAGGAGATGAGTGGAAAATAGCCTTTAAGACCAAGGAGAGTCTTTATGAGTGGTTAGTCATGCCCTTTGGATTGACAAACACCCCAAGCACCTTCATGCAGCTCATGAATGAGGTACTTAAGAAGTTCTTGGGAAAAAATTTTATTGTTTATTTGGATGATATTTTAATTTTCAGCAAGACTTTGGAAGAACATTTATTACATATTCGTAATGTTCTTAAGAGGTTGAAGGAAGAGAAACTATTAATTAATTTGAAGAAGTGTATCTTTGCAAAAAGGGAGTTAGTCTACTTGAGGTTTGTTATATCACCTGAAAGTCTTAAAATGGATCCAAAGAAGGTAAAAGCCATCTTGGAATGGCCTACTCCAAGGTCTGCTACTGAGGTAAGATCATTTCATGGTCTAGTTAGTTTTTATAGGAAGTTCATTAAGAATTTCAATGGCATATGTGCACCCCTGACTGACACAATAAGAGGGGATAGAAAAGAGTTCAAATGGATTGTAGCAGCTGCGAGAAGTTTTGAATTGCTGAAGAAGAAGGTGACAGAACAACCTATGTTGGCACTTCCAAATTTTAGAAAGGTGTTCTAGGTGGATTGTGATGCTAGTGGCAGTGCTATTGGAGCTATATTGAGCCAAGAAGGTAAGCCTATTGCATATTTTAGTGAAAAATTGAATGATGCAAAAAAGAAGTATTCTGTGTATGATCAAGAGTTATATGCAATAGTTTAGGCCTTAAAGAAATGGAGGAATTAATTATTTCCAAAGGAATTTGTTTTACATACTGAGCATCGGGCATTACAGTACCTAAATAGCCAAGGTAAATTGAATCAGAGGCATATGAAGTGTGTAGAATTCTTGCAGAGCTATACATTTGTGTTGAAGCATAGAAGTGGAAAGTCTAACAGGGTTGCAGATGCACTAAGTAGGAGATAGTTGTTGCTTATAGTAATGCAGGTTGAAGTAGTTGGGTTTGATGAACTCAAGAATTTGTACCCTAAGGATCTTGATTTTTCTGAAGTGTGGAAATCTTGTAAAGAGCCTATTGTTCTAGATAGAACTAAGTGGTTAGACTATCTAATTCAGGATGGTATGTTATTCAAGGGCAGTCAATTATGCATTCTAAGGAGTTCCATGAGGGAAAATCTGATTAAGGAGAAACATAGTGGAGGGATGGTAGGACATTTTGGTCGAGATAAGACCATTTCCATTCTTAAAGAACATTATTTTTGGCCTCAAATGTCACAGGATGTAAAGAAGTTTGTATAGAGTTGTCAGATTTGTCAAGTTGCCAAGGGATTTAGTCATAATACTGGACTATATCAGCCATTGCCTATTCCATCAAAGCCATGGGAGGACATAAGTATGGATTTTGTTCTTGGATTGCCTAGGACACAGAGGGGTAATGACTTAGTATTTTTGGTGGTTGATCGGTTCTCCAAAATGGAACATTTCATTCCATGCCACAAAACTCATGATGTTGTCCATATTGCAGACTTGTTTTTCAGAGAGGTGGTAAGACTACATGGTCTCCCAAGGAGTATAGTTTCTGATAGATATACTAAATTTGTGGGGTATTTCTAGAGAAGATTGTGGAAGAAATTTAGAATAGACTTGAAATTTAGTTCCACACATCACCCACAGATTGACGACCAAATAGAAGTGGTAAACAAAAGTCTGGGCAATTTGCGGAGATGTTTAGTTGGGGATAAGCCCAAGGGGTGGGATTTGATTCTACCATAGGTAGAGTTTTCTTACAATAACTCTATAAACAGGAGTACTGGTAAATCACCATTCCAAATTGTATATGGAAGTAGCCCAAGGACTACACCAGAATTGAGGAAGATAGAGCAAGGGGAGAGGACAAGTGTTGAAGCTGAAGAATTTTTTGAACATATCAAGCATCTACATGAGGAGGTTTAGGCACACATTACCAAGATGAATCAAGAGTATAAAGCTAGGGCTGATCAAAGGAGAAGTCATAAGTAATTCCAAGAAGGGGATCTAGTCATGGTGCACTTACGAAAAGAAAGATATCTAGCCGGTACTTACAACAAGCTAAATATGAGAAAATTTGGCCCTTGCAAAATTTTGAAGAAACATGACTTAGGAAATGCATATGACGTGGAGTTACTAGATGGAATTCACATTTCTCCTATTTTCAACATTGCAGACTTGATAGAGTATAATGATGATGGTGCAAAAGAGGAACTGATGTTAGAGCCATGTCCAATTCCTATTTCTAAGGAGGAGATAGAAGACATTTTGGATCATCGTGTGGGTAGGAGTACCAAGCATAGGTAGTATGAAGAGTATTTGGTCAAGTGGAAAGGATAGCCGATAGATGACTCAACTTGGATTTCAGCAGCTGAGGTTTCCCATTTGGGATTCCCTCTACCATTCATAAAGTGACAGGGTCACTTTTCAATCTACCCTGGGTGTTTGATGCAGGAGCATCCAGAGGTATAAGGGAAATCCTATGTCGACCAAACAAATGTACTTAGACTTAGTTTTTGTTTCATGTGTTTTCATTTTTGGATACCCATTTGGGTCAAATAAAGGTTCCAACTCTCACAGTTCCACTATTAGCGTTCTAGGATAGAGTATTTGAACACCTTGGGATACATGTAAATGCCAAAAAAATAGGAGTATGTAATTGAGCCATCATTTTGGTGAACTACAAGGTGTAAATTGGTCAGATGAATGTAATTGAAATTTAGAGCATTCCAGAAAAAGAATTAGGTCAAAAGGCCCCACGGTTTGAAAGTTATTGTAGTTTTTCAATTTTTGGAGACCTCCTAAGACTACTTCAAAGTCAGGTTATGGGAATTAAATGACCTTGAATAGGGCCAAAAAATGGGGGACAAGAAAAGCTATCCATAAGGCTAAAGAGTGCTTCGAGAGCTTTTCAAAAATGTAAACGGTTTGTTAATCGGAGCTACGGTTCAAAAGTTATGCCTCCCAAAAGTTTGGTTACCATTTTTGGATTCTTCTAGATTTGCAACAAATTCTAACATAGCTTCTGGAGCCTTCTACTTGGTCAGTGGATGCCTACTAGCACTTTCTAGAATGTATTCCTAATCCTTAACCCTCTATTTAAGGAAATTTTTGGCATTATAAAAGGTAGTTCGGAGTGGAGTTTGAGAGGTACTGAAAGGAGAAATTATCTCTAGATTTATGCTATTGTAAGCCCATACAGCATGTTTTGAAGTATATTTTATTCATACTGAATGTATTAGAATATTTACAAAGTTAATAAAATTTCCCTTTCCTATTGTGTCCATTCTGTGCTTGGGTTGTGTCCCCATCAAGTGGTATCAGAGCATACCTTTGTCAATGGTTGCAGAGCTATTTCTTCATCACTTGAGCATTGGGATATTCCAAAGGGGAGCACCACCATGTAGTTGAACACTTATTTTGATATAAGAATATTGGGTATATGCCAAGGTTACTAAGAACATCTAGGCCTTTTCACAAATATTACATAGGACTTATTTGAAACAAATACACAAGGATTGCCCTAGTATCACATATGAATCTTGAAGGAAGTAGAGTGGAAATGATACTAGGTAAACCATAAGGAAATCATATTTCCCAAGTGCACCATGTAACCACAAGTGATCACATGTTTGTAATATGCAAGGGTCATATCTAATTGACTTACGAGCAGAAAAGAAGACAAAAAAGACTTGATCAAAACATTGCTCTTGAAATGCCCCATTTTTAGTACACCATGATATAGATGTGGACATTGAGGTCAAGTTTGTTCATTAGCGGCTCAAACTTATTCAATTGGTTATACTGCTACTGAGCTTATCTGGTAGTTTGCGGTGTTAACTGAGCAATCTAGTTACTACCGAGTTCTATAGTTGCTACTAAGTTTCAGAATCTACATTTAGTTAACACTAAGCAGTATCTATCGAGTTGATCAATGATAGTACTAACTAAGCTTCACAATTTTAAGCAAGTTTCATAGTGTCAACCATAGTCTCCAGTGTCTACCTAGTTCACAGTGTGAGTGATGTGAATTTAGTGTTGACTGAGCCAAGAAGTTTCAACCAAGTGATTTAATTTATATGCCACGTTTCATAGTGTTCACCGAGTCACAATTTTTTGAGTAAGTTCAAACTACTTGGAAGTGATTAGTATGAATGTTCTACTAAAATACTAAAGCTGGTGGGTATCATCTGCACCCCAATTTTACTTTCTATTTGGAAGGTTTCTAGGTCACCATATCTTGTGTCAAAGTGTTATGAATGTATTACTACTTTCATTTTTTTTTGCATGTAATTAGATCAAAATATTATATGAAGGATTAATTGATGAAATAAGTTGAATTTTTATTGGTTCCTAATTCACCCCCCCTCTCAGTAACCCTGCCTACCTTATATTTCCAACAATTGGTATTAAAGCATTGTGGTTCTCATAGAAGAAGTTTAGTAGCTTGAGAAAAGACCAAAGACAATAGAGGTATATAGACTAGATAAGGCTATTGACAATGAAAAGTTGGATTTGGAATTGGCCATTAGTCAACTAAAGAAAGAAAAGGAGCAAATCTCTCAATCATTGAAAAGAAGAAAAGATGTTGCAGTACAAATGAATGACAATCTTTGAACTAAAGAAAGAATTGAAGATATTTTTCTAGAAAGAAATTCAGATGAAGCGGATAAAGTACTCAAAGACCTATTAGAAAAGAATTTCAATCTTCAAGAAGTTAGAAAGCTAAAAAGAGAATAAGAAATCTAGTTAATAAGACTATGTGAAGTCATGGAAAAAAAAGACAAAGCAGAAGAAGAGATAGATGTTGGCATAAAGTTATTTGCCATTAGTGACAACACTTTTCTCACAGTATTAACCGAGTAAAGAAGAACTCAGTGTTAACCGAGTTCAGTCGGTTAACATAGAACTCAGTGTTAACCGAGTTCAGTCGGTTAACATAGAACTTAGTATTAACCAAGTTCAGTCGGTTAACTAAGAACTCAGCATTAACCAAGTTCGGTTGGTTAATTAAGAACTCAATATTAACCGAGTAAAGACGGATGCAGTGTTAACCGAGTTCGGTCGGTTAACATAGGACTCAGTGTTAACCGAGCTCAGTCGGTAAACAAAGAAGTTTGTTCTACCGAGTTTGTTTTGCTATTTGGCCGACTTAGTTAAATTTTGTCTACTTTTATTCAGCCGACCATTGCATGTAATTTTAACTTGGATGGTATATATATGTAATGTATTGTATCATTCAAAAAGTATGTGTGTGATATATGCGAAGTATGTGAAGAATGTGCGCGAAAGCATGTAAGCTGAATTTTGAAGGTTTTCAGGAAGGTCAGCATTGGAGAAGAAATGTTTTATCTGTCATATCAAGGACAATCAGAGCATAGCGGATCTTATCAGCAATCAGTTGTATTCAGATCCACTGTTTCATTCTAACAGGTGAATCAGTTTTTATAAATCCTTTAACAGGGTAGACTTAACAGTCTTTGTACTAAATCTCCTAACAGAGTGCATACTTATGAAGTATGTTTCAAATCCTTTAACAAGGTGGATATAACAATCCTTTATGCTCCTAACAGGGCAGATCACCAGAAGTGATCATTGTATGCCTTAACCGGCTAACTTCCTACTGCAGTAAAAAAGATTTGTGGGTTTCATCCCCACCCCAGTTTTACTTTCTATTTTGGAAGGTTTCTGGGTCACCAAAATCTCTGTGCTTATGTGTTATGAATGTTTACATGCTACAGATTAGATGATTAAATATTTTACTGGTTAATATGAATTGATTTAAGATTTTATGTTTACTGATTCACCCCTCCCCTCTCAGTAAACTGTTATATCTTGAATATTTCCAACAATAGAAGGAAAAAATGATAAAGAATAGAAGGAAAGAACAATAAAATTCAACATCTATCCCTTCAGCATGTAGACTTCATTGATCAACTCACTAATGCAAATGAAGAAATCATGAATCTAAGATCAGGGAATGAAAAATAATAGAATGATCTAAATAATAAAAAGAAAACCAATGAAAGAATGTTGAAATATCAAGTAGACATGAATTAGTTGAATGAGAAAAGTTAGTATAGACACAAAGAAAAAGCTAGAATAGTATACACAGAAGAAGGTGACTCATCCAAGCAAGGAGCTTAAAAGAATCAAAGGCCTACTTGAAATCATTGCAGTAAGTTAGGTCACACATCAATTTTTTTTGGAGTAATGGTAAAGAAAAATTCAATGGAATTAGTTATAATTGCAATAAGCATGGTCATAGAGCAAGTAAATGCAAGGAGAAACCTAAGTTTGAAGGTAAATGTCACAATTACAAGAAACAAGAACACACATCCTCTAAATACAAAACCAAGATATTGAACCTAGCATAAAAAATTATAAAAGCTATATTTGGATGGGAATACAACACATGTTTTAGATGCCCTACTATGGAGAATTTGGGCACATTGGAGAAAATTATTTAAAACATCACACGAGGAAAAGAGACACAGCTAGAACATGTTTTATTTGTATTGAACTTGGACACCTTGTTGAGAACTATATGAACACTAGAAGAATTGAGGATGAAAAGAAAGCCAACGCTAACAATATCAGAAAGTAGATGAGGTAGCAATGGATTCCAAAATCTTTTAAGAATACAAGTTTGAGTCAAGAAGAAAATGTTACTCAAGAGTTGTGTAACTCAAGCATCTCAACTTGAATTCCCATAGGAATAACTAGAACTAAGACTCTATAGAAGACATCTTACATCAGTTCTTGCAAACAAGAAGATGAGATCCATATCAGCATTCAAGATGCAAAGGGATCATCGAGTGACTATGGAAATTCAAAAGCTTACCATGCTAGGTCGGGTTGCAAGACCCTATCGATTAAGGTTAGGATACACTAAAACATTATGTGGACATTGAGCTATGAATGACTCTATCAAGAATTAAGGTTGAACTAAGTGGAAGATAATCTATCACTAAATGAGTGGTACCAAGAATTTATGGCATTTTAAAAGTGAAAATATTTTAAAAGGAAGGAAATTAAATTCATTTTTCACTGTGAATTATTGAGAGCTATTTGCAAATAGTGATTTTTGTGCTTCCAAGTGATCTGTGTGTTTATTGTTGAACATTTTTTTTTTCATAAACCCAACTAAGAATGGAAACTTCTAGTAGTAAAAATAGGAAAGGATCTAAGATGTTGGTTCAAGGAATCAATTCAAAGTAACTAGACTTCATGTTGAGTCTGACAATTCCAGAAGTGCTTGACCCAACTGGAGCTCAATCATAAACTCCACCCAAGGTATTACTTATTCATGATATCTATTCATATTTTTTCTATTGGATACAAGAACTTGGAACCATAGAGATGGATTTCTCTAAATAGGTTATGTGTGAATGGTGTGTTGAAACTTGAGCATTAAAATTTGGAGACCAAAGGTTAAACACACATTCTGCATATGCCCTGAGATTTTTAAATAAAATGGATCAGGTTTATCCTCAACTATGTAAACAATGGAAAGTTATGGTTGGAGCAGCCTATTCAAATCACAAAGAAAATGATTAATAGAATCATAGGGTTCTCAATGTTGAACAAAGCCAAGAATACCAAAACCCTAAGTTGGGTAGAACTAGAAAACAAGACTCTTGCCGATTGGGATGAAAGAAGAATGAAGATAAAAAATGTAACTAACATGGAGCTAAATTTTTTAATTCATTTGATCACTCATAAGATCTATAGCTCCAATCATCTCAAGAGTGTTTCATGTGAGGGAGTTTGTCTAGCTCTCAAGGTAGTGAAGAACAACATATCCTTCAATCTTGTTGAGTTAATGTTGAATTAGTTCAACAAGAACATGGAGAGCATTAGGACTTCAAAAAAAATCCATGTAAGTTTGTTTCACTTTTAACTTTTTTATTGTTCTATGTGTAAAAATTCTTCCGTTCTAAAGGTTCATTCATATGGAGAAAAGATGTACCAGTGTTATATCAAATTAATGAATATAAAGTAGAGATGGGTAAAAACTTTGTCAGGATCATGAACAACTATTTTGATTCATTCAAGGAAAATATGAATAACAGATATAGAATACCTAAGAAACTTGTAGAAGATTACAAGGATGATTTTTTCTTCATGGTAGACTATGAGAAAGTGTACATTCAAGAAGTCATACCTAGAGTGATGTGGGTTAAGCCTCTAAACTATGAGGTTAACATTGATGACACCAAGTATATCATTGAGGCATTGCTGAATAAACTTGTGGATCCCAAGGACACATATTTTGGTACTCATGAAGAAGCCAAGGTAAGAATAGAACTTGAAATTAAGCTTCCTAAAGAAGTTAGCAAAGGAAATAAGATGATAGCAAAATTGAGGCAAGAAAGTTCTACTTTCTTGTTGATAGAAAGAAAATGAGGTGATATGGAAGAAGATGAAGCAGAGGATGAAGCAGATGAAACAAAGTCTGAGGAAGAAGAGCCAATAAGGAAGAAAAGTAAGGTTATCATAACCAAACCTACTAAGTCATCCACTACAGTATTCATAAGAAGAGCATCAAGATCTAGAAGGAAATTGAAGTTAGGTGAGGAGGATGCCAAGGAAATTAGTTTAAAAAATCGTCCACCTACATTTCAAGAAAAGTTAAATGAAATAGAAAGAGGAGCTAGAATGGTAGACTTCAAAGAACTTAGATATGAAACCAAAATAGAAATGAGAAAAAGAAGGCTAAAGACATGATGATGTCAAAATTGGCAAATGGGAATACTCTCCTAATCAACTTGTACAACAAATTCCAAATGAGCTTATGCAAGCAATCAAACCCAAATGAGAAAATGCTAAGAAAACTACAAAAGATATATATGAATAGACTCTAAGGAAACTCATGTTGATTCTCAATTACAAAGAGGTGAAATATTCCATGAAGAAAATGAGGAAAATCTCACTCTTAAATTCAACACATGTCTTGTGCTGATGAAAGACATAGAATTCATGGTGAAGACAACTACTACCACATGGAAGAACATTTACAAACTTCATCAACCAAGTGACTTTGTTGTTCATGTTAGTGATAATGATGATGAAGAATATGTGGAAATAAAAGATGATGTAAATTTAGATGATGAGGAGGAAGAATAGGAAGCTATAGAGGAGAATATCCTTGAGATTTAGAGTATTGAGGAAATTGGCTTGGAAAACATTGCAATAGTAGTAATGGCCTCATTTCCTCATTCTCTGAGGAAAGCTTTAATGCCATCAATCTTTGAGAAAGCTTTTCCTAAGTTGGTTGTGGTAACCACCACAACACCAAACACCAAACCAATCTTTGCACCTATTTAGCTAAGTACCATATTGACTAAAGTGATCAACACTTTATCTACCAAGAAACAAGTGACACCATCATCAGATTTGGGTATGAAACAAAAAGTTATTTCTACTATTAGTACAATATCTAATTTTGTTGCTAGCCCCTCTATTTCTACTATGAATACAATTCCAAGTGTGTATAGCAAGTACAAGGACAATTGAGAACAAGTATCAGCTAAGTACTAAAGTTTCAAGGATGAAGGTAAAGAAGAAGATACTGATCTTGATGAGGATATAGTTATCTCAAATTGGGATATCTCTACTTTGAATCCTAATTAAATGAACATCATGGGTGAATTATTGCAAAAGAGAGATAATAAAAAAAAACTTAGAGAAGAGAAGAGTAGAGAAAACCAAGTGCTTGAAGATGTAAAGAATATATTTGTAGATGCACTGAGCATTAAGGTTGATAGTACACAACCTATTTTGGTTCAGTTAGTAGAAGTTGTCCAAAAATTAAGTGAAGATCTAAATGGAAAAGAAAATTTTCTATAAAGAGGAGATATGAAATTTGAGAACAAAGTATTGGAGCAAGTAGCATAGAAAATTGCAATAAATAAAGTAAAATTGTCACCCAAGAAATCAAAGATAAATTATCTAAGATAGATGAAGACTTGAAGGCAAGTGCACACCAGTTGTCACTTGACATAAGCCATAGTTATTATCACTATTCAAAGATTAGATATATGAAAAATTTGCAAGAAAATTTATTAAGGGAAGAAGCCATGATAATGGCCACACTTGCAAACATCCAAGACATGATTCTCTCAAACATGGATGCAATGTAGAAACACATTGCACATGCCAAGACTCTCATCCATGACAATAAATTCTCCATAGCTGATCACATGATGGAGTTATTAGCAGAAGTATAGATTTAATTTCATGTAAGCAAGGTGTTAAAGGAAAATTGGGACAAGAAAATGACATTAATTTTGAAGGCACATTCTAACTTCTTGTCACATTTTGGCATCAACATGTATTATACACCTTTGGCATTTATGTCAAAAAAGGGGAGAAGTATGTATATATATTAAGGAGAAGTATAATATATGAAGATTATTGAAGAGTATAATATGTGATATATGTATGGGGTAGCAACATAATATTATACAAATAAATGTACATATAATCAGAAAACATCTTTCACAAAAGTAATTTTAAATTTTTTTAAAAATAGAGTATGTTACTCAGTTGAAGACATAGAATGGAGATAAAAAGAATGTTTTGACCTAAAATTTTTGAATATTCAGTTTTGGATTGATAAGTATTTTTGTCATTAATGTCAAAGGGGGAGATTTTTGACATTAAGGTCAAGTTTTTTTATTAGTGACTCACACTTAGTCAATTGGTTAAACTGCTACTGAGCTTATCTAGTAGTTTATAGTGTTAACCTACCAATCTAGTTACTACCAAATTCTATAGTTACTAGTGAGTTTCAAAATCTACATTTAGTTCACACCAAGTAATATCTACAAATTTGATTAGTGACAGTGCAAATTTAGCTTCACAGTATTAACCAAGTTTCATAGTGTGAATCATGCTCTCTAGTGTCTACCTAGTTCATAGTGTTAGTGATGTGAACTTAGTGTTGACCGAGCCAAGTAGTGTGAACCAAGTGATTAAATTTATATGCTGAGCTTTGTATAGTTCATTGAGTCACAAGTGTTGATCAAGTTTAGACTACTTGGAAGTGATTAGTATGAATTAAGCTTCTATGCCTACTGAGAGCATGACGATGTTGAGTGTTGACAATGATTTCTAAGTATCAAAACCTCACTGAGTTTGTATTCTAAATCTAAGTACCAACAATTGAGCCAACATTGTGATCTTGATGGAAATCTACGTTGTAGCTAACTTTAATGAATTTTGTTTTGGATTGGTATATATGTAATGTATTGTATCACATCCAAATATGAAGAAGAAAATATGAAGAGCAGAAGTGAGAATTAAGAAGGCTAAAAGTAGTATAAGGGACAAAAAAGATTTATCTATCACATTAAGGTGATCTTCACATTTGAAAGGACTCTCAACTAGAAAATTAGAGTTGTAGATCAAAGACTAGCCATTGGTTCATCCTAATAGGTGTATCAGTCAAATCCTTTAACAAGGTAGGCTTAACAATCTTTTGCAAATCTCTTTACTAAGTGCATACTTCATTGTATGTTTTGTAAATCCTTTCACAAGGTGGACCTAGTAGTCCTTATTGCTCCTAATAGGAAAAATCATCAAAAGTAATCAATTATAAGCCTTTACTAGCCAACCTTATACAATAGTACTAAAGATTGTGGGTATCATCCCCACCCCAATTTTTCTTTCTATTTGGAAGTTTTATGGGTCACCATATCTTGTGTCAAAGTGTTATGAATGTTTTACTTCTTTCATTCTTTCATGCATGTAATTAGATAAAAATATTATATGAAGGATTAATTGATGAAATAAGTTGAAGTTTTATTGGTTTTTGATTCACTACCTCCCCCCTCTAAGTAACCTTGCCTACCTCATATTTCCAACAATAGAAGATTGTGGTGACCTTGAGAAGGGAACAATCCAATTTATTTGAAGAGATACTTTAAGAACCAAATTTGGAAAATACCAAAAAGAAAATAAATTGAAAGAAACTATAAATCCATGAAAAGAAAAGTAACCTTTTGCCAAAGAGATCGGTAGGACTAGATATTGACAGACCAAGATTAGACAAGAGGAAAGATGCCTCTTGCAAGGATCTATTGGTAGTATCAAGAACTAGGATGAGATGGATGATCAAAAACTTTGATGAAAACACTTTGATAACAAGGGATCTTGTACAAGGATTTGCTAAAGCATCTAACAAAGAGAACTACAATTTTTTATCAAAACATAAACTGATATGAGAGAAATAAAGTGTGTACAATGGGCCTAGGAGAAGGAATGATTTTGGAGGATATACAATAGAATGAAAATGATATTTACAAAGGGGATATTGAATGAAAAACTTAGAATGAGAAGATAGAGGGAGAAAATCTCAAGGTGTGAAGATAGTGGATGAAAAGCTTAGGATGGGGAGATAGTGGATGAAAAACTTGAGATGAGAAGATAGCGGATGAAAAGCTCAAGGTGAGGAGATAGTAGGGAAAGCTCAAGATGATGAGATAGTAGAAAAAGATCAAGATGACAAGATAGTGGATGAAAATATCAAGATGAGGAGATAGTAGGAAAATCTTAGGATGAGGAGATAGTGAAAAAAGATTAGGATGAGGAGATAGCAAGAAAATCTTAGGATGAGGAGATAGCAAAAAAAGATTAGATAAGTAGATAGACAAGATTAAAAGCTTAGGATAAGAAGCTAGTGGAAAGAGATAGGATACAACATACTATTACTATAGGGGAGGTGATGTGTTGGCAGGACAGAGGTGGTTGCTGACTTGACTATTATGATGGTAGATATTGGACCTTGTTGTTGAAGATATTAATAGCATGTAATTGAACCTATGGAGAATGTTTTTGGTTATATAAAAGGTGAGTGAACCTAATGAAAGCCAAGTAAGTTGAGTTTCTTTCAAAGCATAAGAGAAGTGTGATTAAAAAATTGATCCCTATGAAGTATCAATGGAAGTTTTGCAAGAGTAGGCACAAAAAAAACCACAAGCAATAGAAGGAGGAACGGGGGGATGGAGTAAAGAGGAAAATGAAATCCAAGTGGAAAGAAATTCGGCAAGGAGATAGAAATGAGGTGTAAAGTAAAGACAAAAAGAAGGGAGGAATACATTTCCTTGTCAAAGCATGTGGTGGTGTAAGCGAGAAGTGATGGATTCTAACCAAATCAATCCAATGCATGATCAGGTAGAAGAGGGAGAAGAATATCTAACCTTGTTGCACTAGTTAGCAGAAGGTTTGATGCAACAAATGTAGCCAAGGGAAAAAGCAAAGAAGATGTCTCATTTAGGTGCAAGAGTTCTATTAGAGGGAGTGAGCCTAAAAGAGCAACCATTTGTAGAAGAGACTCTATCAAAAGTAGAAAAAAGATTGGCAATGTAGCTAGGAGCAGCCTTATGGAGGAAGAGAAAAGCATTATCGGGGATATGATGCAGAGCTCTAAGGAAAAAAAGGGTGACCCAGTGTTGTTTGCATTTCATCCATTTTGAGCATTGCAATCTGATGCTATGGTACAAGTGGCACATGATGTAGTGGTGGTGATGGTGAAATCACTTGTGGTAGAAAAAGAATGGGTTGACTAGGAAGAGAAAGACTACAGTGGTGGTGAAGCCAAATGCTTGGAAATGATGTTATTTTCTAAACAAGTGTAGGTGAAGACTATAGAAGTGTCATAATATTTTGAGAGGGATGTTGTAGAAAGGATCTAAAATGAACTAGTTCTGTTGCGTTCACAAGTGGAAGTATTCAAGGATACAATGGTGCGAACCAATTGTTTAACATAGAGCACAAGAACAACTAAATGAAAGTAATGCACATATTATGTGGTATCAAAATTAGATGAATATAGTGAATCTTGAGAGGCAGTCAAAGAAAATTCTAGTGAATAGCTATGAATGAGAGCACAATATTGTGCAAAGGACAACAACTCTTCTAGGGGAAGAAAGAATACATGTGGAAATGAAAGATGTCATAGAGAAGTTTCTAGAAGCATGAATAATAATGATAATTCTATGGGGGAAGTATTGTAGAAACATGATTAGATCATTATCATGATGATATGTTACATTCATGACAATGTTTGTCATTGATGTCAACATAGTAGTTTTATGTGGCATCTAACAGAAGAATAACCATAAAGATCAAGTTGGTATAGATAGATCATTGGGTATTTTCACTAGCAAGGTTAAATGGGGATACTACTAAGTGTTTATTATATGTAGCTAACCTCGAAAGCAAAATATATTTTTTTTGGAAGAAGTTATTCAAGTTTTGGTGAAGACTATTTTCAGATAGAGTTTACAGAAGCATGTTCTAGTAAACTTGTTATATTTATTAGTAGAGTTGTTATTTTGAGAAGCAAGGTTAAAGGTCTATAGAATAAATGTTGGTGATGATGTGGCTAATCTTTCTCATCATAATATTACATGTAAAAAAATTTATTCAAGTTACAAGGTTATTGATTGATGTTATAGCTAAGTATAATGTGTTCTGAATGAGATCCTATAATAATTAATTAAGAAGGCGTAATAGTTGACTTAGGGAATTTTTTATGGATTCAGTGTAAAGGAAAGACATTTTCCTTTGTTACTGATGAGCAATTTCATGAAGCACAAAGAGCAGAATAGAATAGAAACAAGTTGATATGAATAAGCAGAGGGATAAGAAGAGTAGAGAAAAGTTGGAGAGAACTTCATTGCCAAGGTTTTATTCTAAGATTTGAGGTTTGATATTTGGATCCAAGGTTCTTGACCTAGTCTACAACATCTGACAATGGTTGGTCTAGTTTAAAAGAAAAAGGAAAGATGTTAAAGCATAGTATGAACAATTATTCTGCAAGGAATAGTTGAGAGATTAGTTGGGTGCTCTTACCTTAGAAGCTATTTGGAAAGTGGGTCCTTCTACCTTCTACAACTCCTAATAGGGTCCATTTTCTAAAAATGAATATATATATATATATATATATATATATCAGTATATCTTTGTTGTCATCATTCTGAGTGGGGTTTTCCCTCTTATCAAGGGTTTCCCTAGTTAACAAATTTGGTGTAATCATGCATGTGCATCTTGTTATGGTTGTTGTTTACTTTGATTGAATGGTTAAGATTAATTAAGGTTGATAAATGTTTCAATTGGATAACTGATTCACACCCCCCCCCCCCCACCAACCCAAGTTATCTTGGTGGAATATTATTTCTAACAATTGGTATCAAAGAATTAGATCCTTGAAGATAAAGTTTAACAACTTTGGGAGATCCATGGTGAACATATTCAGAAAAGATAATCCTAAGTTAGATAGAGGAAATTTTGACACCCAAATGATGGAAATTCTTGGTGAGTTATCAAATTTGTGTAAAGAACAGACCATTGAGTTTTTAGATCCAAAATCCTTATGTTGTATACAAAAGAATAAAAGAAAAAGCAAAGATAATTCTAGATCGGAAGAAGACATGAAGATAAAGGAAGGTATGAAAACCTTTTTTTTTGGACATGTAAAGAGTTTGGTCATTTTTCAACTAGATGTCCTAAGAGATTAAGGAAAACTAGAAAGAGTTCACTTTCTAATGAAGATGAAGAATTTAATGTAAGTATAGAGAGATTCTTGAATGATTAAGATGTTGACAATAATGATCCTAAATTGGTTAATTAAGAAGAAGTAGCAAAAGAGATAGCCTTGGTAACTATTTTTGGAAGTGCAAATGTAGGAGTTGATGAAAAATTTAGGATAGAAGAAAGAATAGTTGACTAAAATTCTAATGATGAGAATGTTGTTGTTGCTAAACCAAGGAATGATGAAGCATTCTTTGAGATTAACAATTATTTATAGAATGAAGGAGAGCTAAGGTAGAAACAAAGTTCATAACCTAGAAAAAAGCTAAGATTTGAGATAACAACTCCTACTTCTGGTAAGAATATGATATAGAATCATCCATCAAAGTAGATCATTAGCAACAGAGATAGAGGTGTAATGACAAGAAGTAGAATTAATGAAGAACTATGTTTTATATCTCAAGTAGAACCAAAGAATGTAGATGAGGCATGTAAAGATGACTATTATAAGCAAGCTATGAAAGAAGAATTAGATCATATTGTGAAGAACGAGACATTCAAATTGGTCCCTAGACTAGTAGACAAGAATGTGATAGGATCAAAATGGATATTTAGGAACAAGATGAATGAACAAGGTGAAGTTGTAAGGAAAAAAGAAAGATTGGTATGTAAATGTTACTCATAGAAAGAAGGAATAGACTATAATGAAACCTATGCTCCTGTGGAAAGAATTGAACAATAATGTTATTCTTAGCCTATGTAACACATAAGAAATTCAAAGTGTATTAGATGGATGTCGAGTCATCATTTTTTAATGGAGAACTTGAAGAAGAGGTATACATAGAACATCCTAAATGTTTTCCTTTAACAAATGATAAGGAAATGATATGCATATTAAAGAAAGCATTGCATGGCTTAAAGCAAGCACCTAGAACTCGGTATGCAAGGTTGGACAAGCATTTGACAAAACTATGATTTAGCAAAGGTATGATAGATAGTAACCTATATTGGAAAGAAATAGATGATGGATTGATGAATTTGGTAATATTTTTTGATGATATCATATTTGGAGGAGATGGTGATGAAAGTCACAAGTTTGTAGAAGAAATAAAGAAAAAATTCAAAATGAGTATGATAGGGGAAATGAAATACTTCCTAGGATTATAGATTGTACAAGATAAAGAAGAAGTGTTTATTTCTCAAAATAAGTATTTGAAAGATCTATGGAAAATTTTTGGTTTGGAAACATGTAAACCAATTGGAACACCTATGATAACTGGACATAAATTATCTACAAAGGATGAGACACCTAATATTGAGCACAAGAAGAATAGATCTATGATTGGAGGATTGCAATATTTGACTCACACAAGGAAAGATATAGAAAATGCAATTGGAATTGTTGCAAGATTTCAAGATAATCCCAAAGAAGCACGTTATGCAACAATTAAAATGATATTTGGATATCTAAAGAGAACACCAAAGTTTGGATTGTGGTATGATAGATCTAATGATTTCACTTTATATGCTTATACTAATATTGATTGGGTAGGCAATATGGATGACAGAAAGAGCACCAGTGGTGGAGCACTCTTTCTTGGAGGAAGATTGGTTTCTTGGTTAATCAAAAAAAAGGATTGTATATCACATAGTACAACAAAGGTAGAATATGTTACAACAAAAAACAATTGTAATCAAGTTTTTTGAATGAAGAAGATGCTGAAGGATATAAGGATAGAACTTAGTGAACCTATTGTCATATATTGTGATGACAAAAGATAGTGAATATATCTAAGAATCTAGTGTTTCATTCTAAGACTAAGCATGTTTCTATCAAATATCACATGTTGAGAGAGAAAGATGCAAAAAAGTAAATCAGATTAGAGTACGTAAGCACCAAAGAGAAGATTGTAGATATTTTCACCAAGCCTCTTCCCAAAGAGACTATTGAGTATTTGTGAGGTATTCTACGGGTTATGCCCCTATCTACATTAGAGTAGATGATGCAAGAATGCATTAATCCAATGATAAAGAGCACTATTTTTTCTTTGGATTGAATGTTGATGCTTCCTATATGGGGGAGTATTTGTGATGGAAAGAGTCATTTGGGACTCTTGATGGATGTTGTTTTGAACATTGTCTTTGGACACTTGAGCAAGTCAGAGATAGTTATTGCAGAGAAAGATGGTTGTTGAAAACTTTAACATTGATTTCAATGGGGGAGAGATTACACCATGATTTTTTTTTTGATATAGAGTACATTAAGGTATATCAATGAGGGAGAATGATTGATGAAGAGGATTTGAAAAGAAAGGATAACAATCTTTAACAATTGGTATTCTTGGAACTAGATATTTTTCATCTATGTTGCCATCAATGCCAAAGGGGAAGATTGTTGGAAGAATGAATGCTCATTATACTTCTATGGGGGATTATTGTAGAAACATGATTAGATCATTTTCATGATAATATGTTACATTCATGACTATGTTTTTCATTGATGTTAACATAGTAGTTTTCTATGATATTTAACAGAAGAACAACGATAAAGATCAAGTTGGTACGAATATATCATTGAGTATTTTCACTAGCAAGGTTAAAGGGAGATACTACTAAGTTTCTAGTATATGTAGCTAACCTTAGAAGGAAATGATATTATGTCTAGAAGAAGTTATACAAGTTTTGGTAAAAACTATTATAAGATAGAGTTTACAGAAGCAGTCTTTTTGGGCATCATTCCCATAGGGTTTTCCCTCTGATTAAGGGTTTCCCTAGTTAAAAAATCTAGTGTAATTTTGTATGTGCATCTTGTTATGGTAGTTGCTTACTTTGATTGAATTGTTAAGATTAATTAAGGTTGATAAATGTTTTAATTGGATAACTAATTCACCCCCGCCCCCTATCAGTTATCTTGGTGGACTATTATTTCTAACAACATTCTATGAAAGTTGTGTGAGAGGTGGTATGCTACATGGGATCATATCACTAGGTGGTCCCTTTGGAGCAAAGGAGAAGAGTGGTATACTATGAGAAATAGTTTATGGAGTAGATAAAAAATCTCTTTAGGCATAGTAACATCTCGATCTGAATAGATACAGTCTAGAGAGGTGTAAGGATGGCTCCAAAGGCATCATCATCTAGGATTATATAAGAGAGAATGCCCTTTGTAGGAAACCCAAATGTCCCATCTCGAAAAGGGGGTTCTCAATGAGAACGTGTATGTTTGTTTTGTAGTGTTTTTTGCCTTGTTTATGATGTTTGTGTGAAGGTATTTGTAAATAGTGGGCATTTAAATAAATAAAATGTACTAGTGGCTTTTTTATTTGGCTTATTCCTCGTCTCAAATGGCTTTTTTTTTTTTTTTAAATGTGTTGTTATTTCAAAAAAAATTTGGAAAACATCAGCTTGGGACATCACCAACATTTTCATATAAACCCGGTCAAGGTACACAAAATCTATCTCAAGGGAGCACAATCATATGCGGACACCAGATAAATATGAAAATGTTGGATCATCGGGAATATAAATATTCAGAAATATTGGAATAAAGATAACATGAAGTGTTTTCTTTTGTTGGAAGGAACTATTTTTTGGGTTTTTTAATTTTATAAATGTTTTTGGATTTTTTGTGGATTTTTGGAATAGTTGGAATTTTTGGAATTATAACCAAATAGATAATATAACCAACTCATTGGGGAACTCATTAAACCAGAGCCAACATAAACCAAGACATACAAAAACTAGACTAGATGGATTTTGATAAAGGAATACAAAAATTTATTTAGATGGACTTTAAAGAAAAGAAAGAGCCAATTGTCCCAAAACTGATAATTCCTTGTAAAGACTAGAAGGTTCAAGGATCGGGATAATGGCAGTGTGAGTATAGTGATATGATTTTGGAGCACCTTAGAAAAATGGGGAGATGAGTGACTAAGGTAGGGAGAGATGTGATGGGAGGTGAGTTTGTGGTTATTTGATAGATAATGAAATGGCCAAGTACACATGATGCCTATTTGTTAGGTTTTCACCAAAGTACCTACCCAAGGTGCTTGAATTGCCAAGTTTTTACCATTGGATGTTTATTTTTCTCTACTATTTGCTCTTTTTTTCTTTTTTGGATATTTTATATTTTCTTTTTCTTTTTGCAAGACTAGTAGGATACACTGAGGGTTTTAGGCATAAAACGTCTTGAGGTGAATGATGTTGGTGGGATCATTCAATATTTCACCCTCAAGAGTTGATAATTGATAAGCTTCAGAGCCAGAGGATGTTGTGATAATGGACCAAGCCATGTAGGATTAAACTTATCCTTCTTTTCTTGGTTTTCTTGGACTTTAATGTTTTCCTTAAGGACCATATCACCTACTTGAAATTGGTGTGGATGGACTTTCCTATTGAAGTTGCACTTTAGGTGGTTTTGATAGACCATGAGATGGTTATAAGCCTATTGCCTCTTTTCATCAAGTAGATCAAGCTAGGTGAGTCTAGTTACTCTGTAATCCTCATTTGATATCTTCCCTCACAAATAAATGTGCAAGGATGGGAGATCAACTTTTATATGAAATACTACTTTGGCACCATAGACTAGGGAGTATGGGGTTGTGCGTATGAATATTCAAAATGAGATGTAAAAAGCCCAAAGGGTAGGGTTGATTTGCAAAGGCCAATCATGGCTAGAATCATTGATAACTTTCTTTAGGATCTTTATTAAGGTCTTATTAGTTGCCTCAGCATGACCATTACCTTGTGGAAACTAGGGGCTAGAAAAATGGTGGTGAATGTGGAGGGAGGTGCAAAACTATTCCATATTGAGGTTTTCAAAGATACCTCCATGGTCAATAAAAATGGTAGCTAGGATACTAAAATGACATATGATATAATAGAGATAAACTTGGAAACTTGAACTCTCATGGTTGTGATAAGTGGGACTGCTTCTACTGACTTAGTGAAATAATTAGTCACAGTGATTATTAACTTGTGTCCTTCTAAGGATAGAGATGCTATAACACCAACAAGGTCAAACCACAAACATGTAAACAATCATGATAGTGTGATAGGTTGCAGATCTTGAGCTAGGGCTCAGATCAAATTGCTGGTAGGATAGAAACCTTTTGAAAAAGTTACATGCATCATGCTCTAGAGTAGGCCAATAATATCCAACTTGAAGTATCTAATTAGCTAGGACTATACTATTCATGTGAGAACCACAAATTTTGGTGTGTACCTCCTTTAGAGTCATTGCAACCTTGTTTTGGTCTAAACACTAAGAGAGAGTTTCATGATAATGACAACATTATAGGGTGTTAGCTATGATAGTATAGCATGATGCTCTATGAATGAGATTCTAGAATTGGGTTCTTGTGAGATGTGGAGATATGATAACATATAATAGATAAGCATGAATTTCATGGTACCATGGGGATTGGGGACCAACCAAGACACATACCCATGTTGATTCATCATTTTCATATGCGGGCTCATATAGCTGCTCAACTAAGAATTCATACTATGTAGCCTCCTGAGGGATCTCCAAAAGTGAACCAATAGTAGTCATGGCATCTATAGCCTTGTTTTTTAATCTAGGCACTTGTGTGAATTGGGTCTAAGTGAAGTGTTGCTTGAGATGATCTATATATTCTTTGTAAGCTTGGAGTTTATCATCTTTCATTTGATACTCATCAAGGACTTGCTTGATGATTAGCTATGAATCTCTAAAGATTTGTAGCTCTATGATGTTCCATTCAACTTCTATTTTGAGCCCTATAATAAGAGCTTCATACTTAGATGTTATTGGCGCATTGCAACTATAGTTTGAAAGACTTAGGAATATAGTCACCTTGAGGGGTGACCAAAAGTATAGTGGCACCAAAACCATGGGATGTGTAAGATCCATCGAAGTATATTAGCCAAGATGGTGGTTATTCTACTAGGAAAAGATGTTCATCTAGGAATTCCATAATGAGAGGTTGATCTATGACCAAGGGTACATCAGCCAAGTGGTCTACTATAGCTTGACCTTTGATAGATTTTTTGTTGACATATTGGATGTCAAGTTCATTGACAATAATGACCCACTTGGCTAGTTTTCCTATGAGTATTGTGTGGGATAGCATATATATCAAAGGGTCAATCTTAGAGATCAGTTACAAAGTGTGACTTAGCATGTAATGAAGAAGCTTCTAAGTGATGAAAACCACAACTAAGTAGGCCTTTCCATGGGTGTATAATTGAGCTCATACTTGACTAGAGTGAAACTGATGTAGTAAATAGCTCACTCTTTTCCTACATCATCAAGTTATGTTAGAAGAGCACATAGTGTTGTTGGGGTAGCTATGATCTAAAATATAAATGTTCTTCCTACAACTAGCTAAATTGAGATAGATAGATTAGCAAAGTATTTCTTGATTGGTTCAAATTTTCACTAGAAAATAGGATCCCATCTAAAATTTTGGTCCTTTTTGAGTAAGTGTGTAAATAGTTGACACTTATCTGCTAGCTATGAGATAAATCTTCTAACTAATTTCAACTTCCCATGGAGAGAGAGAATTTTTTTGAGTGTATTGGGAGGAGACATATCCATGATGGCCTTGACATTTTTAGGGTCGGTCTCAATTCCACGTTATGACATGGTGATCCCTAGAAGCTTTCAAGATGTGATACTAAAGACACATTTCTTGGGGTTGAGCATGAGATCATACTTAGCTAGCCAATCAAACACTTCCTCAAGGTGAGATAGGTGATCAAGGGCATTAAGGGACTTGACTAAAATGTCATCCACATAATCCTCAAGAGTTTTATGGATGAGATCATGGAAAATGACTATCATGGCTCGTTGATAGGTTTCCTTGGAGTTCTTCAGCCCAACTGACATCATGTTATAATAAAAGGTTCCTCAAGGGGTGGTAAATTTCATCTTATGCTAGTCTACCTCTGCTATCTAGATCTAATTGTACCTAGAGAAACCATCCATAAGAGATAAAATCTTATGGCCTATGGTGAGATTGACAATCATGTCTATATTTGGTAATTGGAAATGTCCTTTAGACAAGCTTTGTTGAGGTCTCTGAAGTCTGTGCAAATCATAATATCACCATAAGGCTTTGTGATAGGTACCATGTTATAAATCTAGTCTAATTAGTCAATGAGGCAAATGATTTTTGCATCTAGCAATTTTTCTAAATCTAATTTGACCAATAAAGCAACTTTTGGATGTATCTTATGGAATTATTTCTTGACAGGTTTAGCTTATGGATCTATAGTCAAGTGGTGTACCACTAACTTGGGTTCCAACCTAGGAATGTCAAGGTAGGACCATAAAAATGGACAAATATTTTCCTGAAGGACCTCTATGAGAGATCTACTTGCTCAGGTGGTAAATATGTTGTAATGTTTACAATTCTTGGTGTCTCTGTTAAACTAATATCGATTGGTCTTGTTTCCTCTATTAGGATTGATGACATTACAGGTCTATGATCTTATGAGGGAAGGATGAAATATCCATCCTTTAGTTTGTCAAAAAGGTTTTCACCATTGGATACATCCTTTATTTTCTTTTCATTTTTTGGATGATCTAATGGTGCTCTAGAAGAGTTTTAACTATGGGAAACTTTTGTTTTTGTTTTTTTTGTTTTTCTTTTCTTTTCTTTGTTCATTTTTGTGACTTTATATTTCCTCCTTCCTGAAGTAACCCTTTGGATATAACTTGTAGACATATATTGATTATTGTGGTAGTTGCTTATGTGGTGTATTTGCTCCCAACAATCTAAGGAGCACATGCTCCATGGAGAATTTTTTGACATAGATAATACTTGGTTGGTCCCAATCAATGAGTTTGGAGTGACTGAGTGGTAGATCTATAAGATTAAGGGATAGTTGGCAAATCATAGAGGCTCCAAAGATAAGATCATCAAGGAAGATATCATCATAGGCTTTCTTTTCTACTTCCTCATGAATGTTTTCAGCCTCAATGAGATTGTTTTGGATTTTTGAAAAGGCATGACCATCCTTATTGGTCCCCCTAGTTGTAGGGATCTCATAGCCTAAGCCTTTCATTTTTTTTCTTTTTATAAGCTTCAACAAGATTTATAATTCCTAACTCTTCATGGCCTAAACCACCTCCTTGATAATCCCTTTGCTTGGTAGCAATGTGATGTGACCATGGGTATTTTTGTTTGAAGTGATTAAGAAGCTCTTCATTTTTTGGAGGTGGATCCTTGTATAGTCATGTGCTCATATTATGAGTTGTTTCCTCTCCATCAAGGATCACATTTGCAACAAATGTGGTGTTCCCAAGTGTTGTGAGTTGGAGAATGGTGTTTGGTTTTTGCCCCTGATAGATTAGGCACCCTCTAGTATGTGGGACCAAGGGTAAAGCACCGATGACAAAAGCATCTAAAAGATTATATTCATCACAAGCTTGGTAGTTGATCTTAACTGTGGAAAGAGTGGAGGATAAGATGGTATCTAGATCATGGCAAGTAGTAGAGGAGATAGCCATGGTATTTTCAATCTCAATTCCAAGACAATGATTAGTGTATGAGGCATCTACCAAATTGCAATAAGAAAAGGATTTAGGATCAGCGTGGATGATTATCTCAGTGCCATTATGCAAAAATTTGATGCACTGGTGATATGTAGAGGAAATGACCTTCATATCATGAATCCATGGTCAAACAAGGAGGATGTTATATGGAAGGTTAAGATCAACTACATGACATACTATTTTTTCAAAGGTTGGGGTAACTCTCATGGGTAGCAAGATAGTCCTTTTGGTGGTCCATTCCAAGTTGTCATAGGCTTTTTGTAGTGGTGAGCTCATTTATAACATTTCCCTCATTGTACCCTGGTTGTTTGATGAATTTTAAAGTACATAGATTTAAGGTTGTTCCATTATATATCATGACCCTTTTGATAGGAAATTCAAAAACCATGATGGCTATGTGAAGTGGAAGTATATGATCTAGCTCAACATCAAGGATTTCAAAAGTTTTAAAAGATAAGGTGCATGAGGTAGATAGATGGCCTACCAGATTATGAAATTTGAAGACATCGATATTAGTAGGGATGCATGACTCAAGAAGAGAACTGTCAAAGATCTCTTGATAAAGTAGGCTTGTGTGAAAGAGATCTAAAATGGATATTTGGGCTGGCATATTTCCAAGGTGTTCCAAGATGTTATACTATGGTCCTAATTGGGATGGTCTTGATGTAGATAGTTAGGATGGGATAGGTATAGATGGTCTATTTATGTTGAGTCGAGCTCTTCTAGTTGTGACTACACATTGGGAATCTAGGCCTTTGATAGTGATGACATGAATAGAAGGCTCTTCTTGAGATATGCAACCAATAAAATTTCCATAGTCTAGATAGGCTGAAGTATAGTCTTGTGATTTATTGTGGTTATCATCTTGTTGTGTTAGAGGTTGTCTGGTTTGATGATGACAAGATTGTTTCTAGGGGTTTTTCCTTTGTTATGTGGAGGAAAGGCATTTTGATATATCAATAAACCTACATTTGGTGAGGCTTGTGCCCTTGCTATGATCTCCTTTTGATCGATAAGATCTTGCAAATAGTCTTTAAGCTACATACATTTAAGGGCAGCATGTCCCTTGACATGATTAATTTGCATAACACATTCTCCTTGTACTAGGGTGTCCTAGACTAGTTGTGCTCTAACGGTTGCATCTATGGGTGTTGAATAAGATTATCTTTGGCCAATTTCTCAAAAATAACATTAAGGGGCTCACCCAAAGACATGTATACTCAAGTTTTCTTCTAGACACATGGCCTTGACCCAGCTATGGGAGTAATAATGTTAGTCTAATTGGGAGGTTTTGATGATTATGCATTGAGCTAATTGTGTTTTGATGAAGATTGATGGTGTGGTTGTTGGAATCCATTTTGTTGATAAGTAGACTATTGGGGTTGTGGCATTTGGTGATAAGGAGCACTAGGTGCATTGGACACAACTCCCACCACATGAACACTTCATGTATTAGTGACACCATCAATGATTGTGTTCTTTTTTTTATTCTAATAGCATATTTTCTCATTATATTGCCCTTGGTCTTGGGTGTTTTCCTTGTAAATTTTGATGACACCATCCTTAATGAGACCTTTCTTGAGGCCCATTTTCTTTTCCTCGATGTCTTTATATGTTTGCAAGTAGTTCATAACCATGTATTGGGCATGACTAGGATGTATGTTGTTAATAAACATCTTGACAAGATGGTGTTTAGGTATGGTACATTAAATTCAAGTGGTAAGAGTTTTCCAATTCTATAGATAATCTGCAAGGCTTTCCCCTCTTTTTTATTTAGTTTGAACTAGATCTACTACAAATAACTCGATCTTGACTAAATGAGCACATTGGGCTATAAAGGATTCTAAGAGATCAGCAAAATATTTAATTGTGCCTTGGGGTATGCAACGTAATCATTCAAGAGTAGGGCCTCCTAGAATTTTTTGGAAAAGATGCATGAGGAATATGTCATTGTAAGCTACCTCCTAGAAGTGTATACAAAACTCTTTGACATGCATGACTACATCACATTTACCCAAAATTTATCAAATTTTAGGATTTCAAAGTGTTTAGGGAAGGGTGTCATTGTTATAGTCTTATCAAATGGATGCAGACAATCATTTTCAAGTTTGAAGGTTTTGGACTTAGTTCTGCCCTTGAGTGCTTTTAGGGCACTTTTCATCTCTTGCCACTCAGAATTGACTAGTGTTGACATTGGTTCCTCGAATCATGTTGCTTGTGGTGTGGGGTATCTAGTGGATATTATAGGTCGATATGGAGAACCTTGGATTCAATATGGTGATGGTTTGAATATGGGTTGCAAGATTGTTGGGTTGCATGTTATGGGTTGTTGGAATAGAGGTTGGGCATACTATTGCATTTTTTGGGTAGACTATTGGTATGGGAGTTAAAGATGGGATACATAGGTATGGGATTGATGTCCAGATAAATAACTCTGCATAGGTTCCTAGATGTATTGTTGGTGTGATTATTATGGCTGAAAGGGCAGTAGTGTAGGTAGTACATGGGCCATGCTTTGAGAGTGTATACCCTACTCATATATGTTGCTTGTGCTCCTACTTATGACAACCTTTGGGTGTTAACATGTGCTAAATAGTTGGTGTAGGGAATGGTGCTTATAGTTGTTTGTTGTGATTGTGGGATGGTTTGGCTACTTCCTAAGGGTGGCATAGAAAAGTAGTTGGTGATGGGTGGTAACAAATAGACTTAAGCCAAAAGGGATGGTTGTGGTCGGAATAGAGGTATGGATGTAGTACTATAGGGAATACTTGTAGTAGACCCTTGTTCTTGCCCAAAACTCCAAGGTCCAAGTGGAAATGAAGCAACAGTACTTTGACTAGTGATAAATGGGTTGATAGTGATGTTGGGTGGGATAGAAGATGAAGTGCTCGACCCAAATAAAGGTATTCATGTAGTGTAATGGGATGTGGATTGGATGTGGCTTGTGGAGGAAGAGAAAATATAATACTACTAGGTGGGAAGGGAATGTATTTCCAAACTAGGATAGGGGGCAGTAGGTACAAATGGTATAGTTGTGGTTGTTTGGGATGTGGTGTAGATTAAGGGTTGAGCGATGATGGGTTGATTATTTTGTGGGATAGGGGTACTGATTTGGGTTGATGGGATATTTGGATCCACAAGCTCTATTTGTGTTGATTGGTCTCTGTCACTTGATAAAAGGAGGGGGGCATGAGGGGTAGACAACCCTATGGGTGATGGTTGCCATCTAAACAAAGGATGTGCAGGATCTAAAATGTTAACATGTGGTGGTCTCCCAAAATCAAAGGCACCTACATTATCCCTTAATAAATTTTCCATGATGGTCTCTCTATTTTGATCTATGATGGCATTAATAATGGTTCTGTGACTAGGTTAATTCATAAAAACATCTATGTCCAGTGTAGGACTTGATTCTTCTAGGATTTGTGGGGGTGGACCATGTGGTGTTGAGGAGACTATGAGATATTGTTGTGCACTAGTTGAACTACTGCAAGGACTAGAATCCATGTTCTTCTTTTGTTTATTCTTATCGAGACATGTGGTAGGTGGCATGAAATGATAGTTTTCCTAAAGAGGAAGTACAAGGTGAAATAGATAAATGGATGGATGGTTTTATGAATATGTTCTAAATGATATAACAAATATGATGTGAGGATACTCTAAGATGCTCAAAGATATATGATAGATGTGAAAGGAGGATCCTATGTCTTATGATATGATACTCTAATGATATGATATCTAAAGACAAGCAATGTGATGCCAAAGTGATAGAGAGAGTATTTTTCCCTATGAGTAAGCTTTAAATATGATGGTGATGTCAAATCTAAGGTACACTAATGACCTTTGGGAAGACAAAATGATGATCAAGTGTGGAGCCCTACCTTTTGCTCAAGGTGACAAGGGACATGTATGACAAAGATACATTACCCCAAACAATTCTCATTTAGGGGGTAACTAAGATAGTGCGATGGATGTAGGATATAGGGTACAAAATTCTCAAACATGCTACATAAATTGCTTAAGTGTGATGGGGGAGATGTAGGACTTTGATCTATGATATGTGATTGTGGATTTCTAAAAGATGATGGATCTAAAATGCCTAAGTAGGATAGATACCTATATGAAGACTTAAATTTATGATGAACATCTAAACTATGATGCGGTAAGTGTAAAAGTATGTACATAAGAAGGAGATTGTAGTCAAATTGGGTATAGCTAGTGTAGTCAATAAAGCTGTGATTGACTCCATGTCTGGTCCCAGTTAGTTTGTAAAGCACTTTCAACACCTTCCTTCTCAATTTGATCGAGTTTGGTGAGTCCTAGATTAAGTGTATGATTTTTTTGTTCTTTTTCTATCTCTCTATAAACTACTATTTGTGGAAGGTTAACCTTTTTGCAATTGGGTTTTGGGTGGTCTAGCATGAGATATTCTCAATAGGTTAATTACAATCATGGTTTAAGGTAGTAACTATGGTAAGTATACCTTTGACTTGAGGTTGGACAACATAGATCTCTTAGATGACAAAATCAAACTAAGAAAATGGTGTTTATCGAAGAAGACAAATGGGTTTGGTTTAACTATAAGGAACAACAATAGAAAAACTAGGACAAGGATTGTTGAAAATAGACTTGCTAACAATTGCTTTGAGATGGTGAAGATAAATTTGATCTGACAAAGGAATGACCTTGAATGTATATGTGGCAACTTCTATCAAAAGGTCGCATAACAATGTTTGTTTTAGAATAGGCAAAGCACAACCAACTAAACTAAAGTTTTTGTAAAATACACTCACTAGAAATTGGTTTGAGACAACAAGAATAAAACTCTTTTAGATATGGCATATTGTCAACATACAATCTCTCAAATGTCAAAGCAACTTTAAGAGAGATAGACAAATAACCTCTTTAGCAAAAAGGGATTTTGATAGTAACCATAGAACTATGTATGTTCTGCAAATGTTTTTCATAGGGTTTTTGTACAAGTAAGACAATTCAAGCACATATTTAGCCCTAAAAAGAAGTGGATGTAGTAATAAAAATCCTTTCCCACACTAAGTATCACACAAGAACTAACATGTTGGGGGATGAGTGAACCTCAAGTTCAAAGAAACTCTATGCATTTTTGTGTTCTACGAAGTATAGATGGTGGGTGTAAAAATATCTTCGGGTGACCTAGGTAATCCACTTGGATCAATCTCTACAAAAGGAATATGATACTTTTGGAGGTGATTCTGGTAGGATACTAATTTTTTTTGTATTTAGATCTATGAAGTCAGCCACTCAGTTGTTGAGTATGTGATCCACTTAAGAATCTATTTTAGACATGCTGAAATTGTGGGAATGTTTTCCCACCTTAGGCTACCCCAAGAAACACATCACCTAAAATTTCTTGATAGAGCAAGAAATTTTACCCTTCCACTCATTCATATATTGGCTAGATTATTTACTAGTTTGAGCTTCTCACCAAAGGGGGTGTGCTTCCCAAAGGTGGATGAACTCACTAGAAGCACTCCTAGGTTGTTGCAAAAGATCTTGCTAACAACTTTCGATACATGCATCACATATTTAATGGTCCTAATTTGAAAAAAATAGATAATTAAAAGGGTGCTAAAGGACACAATCTCAAGAAAAAAAAGGCACTTGATTCATTCTAGTTTGGAAGCTTTTAGTGTATCCTAGTAACTACTTTGAAGACACTCATGATTTTAACATGAAAGATTCATTTACAACTTACAGTGATAGTCAACATAAGAAATCACATAAACTAAAAAAAAGATCAAGTGAAAGCATTAAAAGAGATATGAATAAGAAAAAATTCACCTTAATACATTTGAGATTGAGTTTTGTTCATTTTAAGCCCAACATTCAAGGTGTTTACACATAGTGTTCATTTGCACTTGAAACCAAATGTGTATTGCATTCATTATTTTTAACCTTTAGGATTCAAGAGCATGTTGGATTTATCCATTTAAGCTAAATAGAAATTCAAAGACAAATATTTAAACATTCAAGTTCATTCCTTCATAATTTAAATTCGTCACATGACTATTTCCTTGTTTAAAGTCTTTGGCTACATGTCTTGCAAGCACAAGCTAGAAAATATCCCTACAAAACCATAAGTTAGGGCATCAAAATTGTGTAACAAACATGAAATAACCTAGCAATGAGAATGTTAAAAAAAAATCCAGCTTTTCATAGCAAAAAAAACTATCTAAAGAGCATCAGAATTTGATGAAACCAACACCATCATGATGGGCTTGGAACTAGCTTTCCTGCAATATCTCTTTTTTGAAAATAGAGTCTGGATGCTCTAGTTATGAGAAAAACACCAAACACTACTCCTTATGACCTATGAGTTTAAATGTGACAGTTGGAAACATTGGCCAGTGGTCTAAAAATGTGCCTAGTGGCTAATTGTTGGTAGAAGGTGGAGATGGCTGCTAGGGCTATCATGTGGTGGCTGCAAGGGTGACTCAGTGGTGGCAAGAGGGTTTGGAGATAGCTAGTGCTCTACTTATGGTGTAGGAGTTAGAGGTGGAGCCATGAGGGAGGATTTGGAGGTTGTAGTAGAGGTTGTTGGTGGTGACAACAATAGAGGAAAATGGTTTGATGACCAGAGGGCTATGAGTGGAGGTCACAAGTGGAAGACACAATGGAGTAGATAGGTCAAGGCATAGAGGGCACAAGTAGTGATAGAGAGTCATGTGGTGTAGAGTTATCAGCACTATGTGGTAGCCTTGTAGGTCATGGGTAGAGTAGGGAAGCCAAGGAGGAGTTGGCAACTAGAAGAGACTAGGTGGTGCCTACGAAAAAGTTAAAAAATTTTGGGGGGCAAAATCTGTGCCTCCAAAAAATAGGCAAGTGATTTTACACTTTTTTAAAAGAATTTTTTTGTTATATATATATATGTATATATATATATATATATATATATATATATATATATATATATATGTATGTATGTATGTATATATGTATGTATGTATGTATGTATGTATGTATGTATGTATGTATGTATATATATGTATATATGTATGTATGTATGTATGTATGTATGTATGTATATATGTATGTATGTATATATGTATATATATATGTATGTATATATATATGTATGTATATATATATGTATGTATATGTATATATATATATACATATACAGACATATATATATATACATACACGATTTTTACAAAACAAACATGTAACCAAAATGTTTTATTTTTTAAAAATATATAAATATTAAGGAAAACTTGCAAAACAAAAATGTAATAAAAACTGAAGGGTGATATAAAAATAAATAAATAAATGTTTCACCTTGTGGTTGTGGGTTTGTCCCCTCGGGCATGCCAAAATGTAGTGCTTTATTTAAACTAGTATGCAAAGAAACATTTAGGATTTTAACTAAACATTTATAGACTGAATGAAATTAAACCAAGAATGGTAGGCTCCCCAAGTGTGACCTTGATGGTGTTGATCTATCTAGTGATTGAGGGATGTGTGCTCACATATGCTCAAGTTCCAAGTGGTAAGTGATCATGTGTGGAGGTGGATGAAGGATTCAACAATGGAGGTGTGTATGGATTTTGACATGATGAGGATTTAAATGGCTATGTTGTGGTGGCTGATGGGGCATTATAATTTTGCATGGAAGTTGATTATGAATTGTGAAGGGAAAGAGTTTTATTTATAGACCAAGGGGTAGTGAGATGGTGGGTTAGGATGAAAGGAAGGGGAATTGGTTAAGGAGGGCTAGGTTGCAAGGAGAAGAGAGCACATGGATTGCACTTCTTCAAATCTCTAGCCTTGTAACAAGTGTCACAAGGGAATTGGATAGGGAAGAGGGTCCAGATAGCTGGTTAGAGGGAGTTACAAGGGAGGATAAGGGAGGATAAGGGAAGATGAGTGTAAAAAATGGGTGTAAAAGTCATTTAAGGAGCCTTCAAGTCATGTAAGAGCCTTTAAGGCTTTTGGATAGGAATGCAAGAGGGATAGGATAGAACTTTGACTTTGGTTTAGTTTAAAAAACTTTCTTAACCCTTGGTTAAAGTTGTGCACATGCTTAGGGAAGGGATTAGGCTTAGCTTAGGAGGGCTTTAGGGTGCAAGTGGCATATTAAAGGGATGCAAGTGGGCTAGCATTTATAAGGTAGGTTAATTAGTTGGTTAAATAGGGTTAGCATGGGTTAATGAGTTGGCTTTAGTTAATGGTAGGGATTTGGGTATAGTTAGGGGTTGGGAATTGATTTGAAATGATTTATTAAATCAAAGAGGATTTTTGGGATTAAATTAAATAGTTTTATGAATTTATTTAATTTAATAGAAGAATAGGGATTTAATTGCTAAATTGATTTTGGGTTATCATTTTATTTTATCAATTGGATATAATTGATTAATTGGATTAATTAACTAGGGGGTGACAATAGATTAATTAAATATTAAATACTTAAGAAATTATGGCTTAGGAGATGACTAAATAGGATTACTTAAATGATGTAATGAAATTTATGTGTCTATATATATATATATATATATATATATATGTATATATATATATATGTATATATATATATATATGTATATATATATATATATATATGGATGTATATGTATATATATCTCTATGTGTGTGTGTGCCTATATCTATATATGCATATTTATATTGTATATATACACATACATATAGATGGTTACACATAAACATATTATTACACACGCATATATTATATATTTTATACATATACATATGATTACACACACATATATGTGTGTGTGTGTATGTATGTATGTATATGTATATTTATATTGCATATATATACACATACATTCAATTACAAGAATCATTGAATATGATTATCGATGGACTATTTTTTGATGTATTAAACAAATCAATGCATACACCAATGAAACAATTAATACATCTTCATATCAAGCAAATATAAAGTGTCTTTTAATTCACAAGGACATGTTTGAAGATAGTTATAAATAAATTATGTTGTCAACACCTTTGGGCTCAATTGTATGGAGGGGTGAACATGAGAGTGATCAGTATATAAAAAAAAATAGTGAATTGTACATAGCGATTATTATAATAGACATTGTCCACAAATTATATTTGTTCAATTCATAAGAAATGGTTTTCCTTTGTTGGTTTCCCATAGTTTTGTGATGCAGGAGCATCCCAAATTAGAGAGATTGTGGGTTGTTATAAGTTAAGAGTCTACCACTACTAAGGTAAGGGGAGTTGTTGCATTTTCATCAGAAATATCACCACCAATTTGATGAGTAAATTTAGAGAATCTGGTCATGATATATAGAATCACCCAAACAATAATTAGTGTATTTATGGAAGATGTACAGAAAGGTAGAGACCTCAATTTTATTGATTTTATAAAAAACATTAAATTATGAGCGTTAGTTAGTGAAGGTGTTGTAAGAGGAATTTGATTCCTTGAGAAAGGAAATATATATCCAGCCAAAGGGGAGAGTATGGAAAGAATCACTTGTAGGTAATAGAGTATTAAACTCTCTTAATTTAATGAAAAATAATTTTTTTTTTTTGCATTTTGATTTGGTTACAAGTGTGGGATGTATAGTAAATATGCTCAGTGGTGACTCCTCATGAATTTCAGTCTTAAATACATAGGTAATGAATCTATAGCATGATGTACTTGGTTGTGTACCCATATGTAGTTGTGTATATCTAATTTTCATTCTTCCTTTATATGTAGTTGCGTATATATGATTTGCTAAAATAGTAACCTAGAAACTACTATGGCTTATGCATGTGAAAAAATAAACTCACTCTGATACACACAACTTAAAATCAAGTAGTCCCCACATAATGTGAACATGTATGAAAAAGTAATACTTGTTGGAAGTGGATGTTTTTCTAGGAGGGAAGGGGTGAATTAGAACAAGGTATTTATAAATAAATTAACTAGATGTGAACAACATATATACATATTAATTCAAGATTGATTGATTTAAACAAGCAATGCAAGATATCGCAGCAAGAAAATACAACTCACCAAAGATAGAGACAAGACTTGTGTCAAGTGGAAAACGCTCAAAAATCCTTACATTTTTTTCATAGGGGGAAAAACCACTCCATGTAAACTTGTATCTTTTATTAAGCAACAACTCACTTTATAATAGCAGCTTCAACTGGCTAGGCTTCAACCCTTCTTCCTTTACAAAGTATTTGCATTCAAATTACTTACATAAGTAATTGTATGTAGTATATTCACACATTTATGCACATATATAACTTTAAGATCTTGCTTTCAAAATCCTAGTCAAGTATTCCACACACAAAGAAATATGCCTCTATTTTCTTTATAATTTACATAGACACATTCCTTTATATAGGGATGTACTAAATTCAAATTAGTTGCATCTATGCAACTATATAAATTCTTTTTGAATTGAGAATTTTCAATGGTCATTAAATCTAGATAGAATTAAACAAATCTCAATCCTTGAGATAGAAATCAACATTGTTGTTTAAGAGAAGTGGTTTCTTATTTAGAAAATTTTCCAACTTATTTCATAGTTGGAAATACCTCTAAATCTTGTCCTCTAATTTGAACAAAATTTACTCAAACATGAACTTTTAGTAGCTGAAACTTTGAACTGTCAACAACTACCAAGAAGATCATTCTTATGAAGAAAATAAATGCATTTCAAGCTTTGTAATGAACATCATTTTTTAAAAACTAGTTCAACTGGTGAAACCAAAAAATATATATTTTTGTGTTTCAGTGACAACAAATATTGTCATCTACTTTCACATCCAGAATGTTGCATAAAATATCTAATTTATGCATTCATTATTCATGAGCTATGTTAATCCTAGATTGGTTTTGATATATGAGTGACAATATACTTAAGTTGCTTATTTAGTTCATGCCAAACAAGTAATACATCTATTGAGCATAAGTTGTAAGATAGTATATGATGAGTGACAGATATTTAGTATGTGTTGAGTAACTAGTAAGTGCCGAGTCACTCAAGTTCTAAGCATATGGTATGTGCCAAGCTATTCTAATGTTGAGTGATTGGTGGATGTTGAGTTATTTAGAGGCCAAGTTACAAAATTGAAGTTGCAGTTGATATCAAGCATTAGGGACTTCAAGTTTCAAGTTATAGAATTTTGACGTAGTTGTTTGTAATGGCATAAACTTTTATATAATCCATTTTTTTGGTAGACTTAAGGATTTTTTTTACAATCTCAGATGAAAGAATGTATCTTAATTGTGAATCACTACATGTATTACATACATCCAATTAGAAAAAGGGAAGAATTAAGTGGTAATATTGGTGAATCACTATCATTGATTCATACCTAACCTTAAGTCACTTAGGTCTTCTTAAGGAGGATGAACCCTAAATTTTTTAGTGAATCTATAAGGAGAAAGGAGAGAAGTTTTGCATGCACAAATAGAGCATTCATGGTGACTAAGGAGTTATAATTTGAGTTATATTGCAGAATTAGTTAGAGGAGAATGAAGGAAAGAAATTAGAAGACAACAAAGATACATCTAATTAGAAGGGATTAAGTACACATCAAGATAGAGGTGATATGATATCAAGCAATGGAGTTCTAATCAAAGGATCATTTCTAAAACATTCTAACAAGTGAATCAGTTAAATCATGTAATAGAGTATTCTTGGCAGGTTGTTGTAAATCCTTTAATAGGGAACTTTATTCATTGTAAGTTAAAGTCCTTTTACCAGGCACACTTTTAGCAGGGTGTTGAAATATTTTGATAGGGTAAGATCTAACAATCTTGTAAGCCATTAATAGGGAAAACCTTTCATAGGGTAGATCATCTTTCATGATCAAAACATTGTAACCTTCATTAGATACACTTTATTACTATAATACTAAAGATTTATGGGTGTCATCCCCACCTTAGTTTTACCTTCTCCTTAGAGGGTTTTTGGGTAACCAAATATCTTATGTCATACATGTGTTAAATATTTTACTTTCATGCTATGGATATATATGCTTAATTTGGTATTTTAGTTTATATACATAGATTGTGAGATGGATGTGTCGTGAATGATTTTGAGGTTGAAAGTTTTAAGTGTTGAATCACACCCCCCCTCTTTTACTTCCCTATTGTATTTGCAACAATTGGTATTAAATCTGAATTCTTTGGAAAGTAAAGCTTTGTAGCTTTGGGGAAAGATCTTAGAGATGGAAGTCTACAAGTTGGGAAAGACTATTGAGAACTAGAAGATTGAAATACAACTTGTCCTACATTAGCTAAATGAAGCAAGAGATGAGTTAAAGATATCACTGAAAAGAAGGAAGGAAATAGTTATTGAATAAAATGACACAAAATACCAAGAAATTGACACTACTGAATTGTTTGCAGATGGAAACATAAATGAATTCGATGCAACGATTGTAGATCTAATAGAAAAGAATGGAACTCTAATTGAAGAGGTCAAAAATCTCAAAAGAGAACAAGAAGTCCAATAAGTATTACTATGTGAGGTGATTGAGTAGAAAAAGAAAACTAAAGAGGACAAAGTCATGATTGAAGATGACAAAAGGATTTTGACCAACAAACTGGAAGAGAAAACAAAAGAGGTAAATAAGATTGCTAACATGTAATTAGAAACTTTGAGTCAAATGATGATTTCAAATCATGAACTAAATGCAAAGGATATTGAGATTACCACATTGAAGTTGCAGAATAAACAAGTAAGAAATGATCTAAAAATAGAAAAAGAGTTTGCTGAAAGTTTCAACAAACCTAGTGAAGCCATCAAGTACTTTGAGCAATTGATGAGATCCCCTAGATCCAATAGTGATACTTCTAGATTGGTTTACACTAGTACCAAAGGAGAGTCATGCAAAAGTGGTGAAGAAAGAAGTAACATAGGTAAGAACTCCAAACTTATTTGTCATAATTATGGTAAGATAGATCATACTACATCCAATGTTTGTAGGAGCAAGACTGCAAATCAAAATCCTAAGCAGAAGTTCAAGGGTCGTTTCCACAAATGCAACAAACAAGGACATCAGGCACATGAATGTAGAACCAAGACCATATGCACACAAAGATTTGAAGGATATTTCTATAACTATAAAAAGTATGGACACAAAGCATAGTAGTGTAGATCCAAGCCTAAATGGTCATCAAACAAGTAGACAAAGGTAAAGCACAATGAAAAATCTTATAATTGGGATTATAATACTAGGTATAGTTGTCACTATTTCCAAGAATATGGACATGTTTCTCAAAACTGCATAAGAACACATTTCAAAAGTGACTACAAAAGATGGTTGAGTTAGACCACATGTTTTAGTTTTTTGAAGACTAGTCACATAAGTAGGAATTGTCCAACAAGGTCAAAGGCATCATGTACTGAGTTCGTCAAAGGAAAAGAAAAGGAAAATGTTGAAAATGTCATAGATGAGATGAACAAGACATGGAAGAGAAAGGAAGATTACAGTACATCAAGTTTAGATAGGTTCACTTCACCCAATGGTTTAGGTGCTCACACCACCACCAATTAAGAAATCAAGAGGTATGTATGGGACACATATTTAAAAGTCACACTATACATTAGTTCCAATGACTTAGTTCTTAAAAGATTATGTTTGCATGAAGAAAGATGGAAAGTGTTGTTAAAAATCTAGAAGAAATCATTAAGTTTTCTTGGTTTTCATGTTACTACCAAGCATAAAAAGTTTCACTATCGTTGCTGAGTGAAATGTTAGTTGATGTCAAGCTATCAAGCCATGCTTACAGCTATATAACCATTGATCATTAAATGTGAGGTTTTAAGGTCTATATGATCAATTTCGAATCATTTGACAGCATTTGAATTTGAAGTGGAGCACAAAGTGTGAAAGGTCAATTAAAGAGATCATTCCAAGTGTTTGCAAATAGGATTCAATAGTTGCTTGACATCATCTCAGTATATTTACAAAGGTATTTATCATGTGCTGATCTATGTAGTTTGAATTTTTGCAAACCCTAGTTTTTTTTTGGAATAGCATCTAGTTCTTTAGTTCCTTAGGTAACAGAGGGTAAATAATTTTTGAATGTAAAATTGATAAGCAATGAGATCAAACAAACAAATTTTAGATTCATTCCTGATATTGCTTATAAGCAAGAACTGTCTAGTGCATTATCAATAATATCACCTCAAGTTTTGATGATTCAAGATGTGAGATGTTGCTACACATGAAAGGTGGGTAGCATAGGTGACATTAAAATAATCAAAACCTATGGGAAATTATGTGAAATTGGAGTGTTGAAAGAAGAATCCAAATTTATAGAAAGGAAAGGGTCAACCCGTGCCCTAGATTTTCCCAATGTTTTCAAGACTAAATGGATAAACATGGTTCTAAGAAAAATTCATGATAATTCTATATGGCTAGATAATGGACTAGTAAAGATCATAGAGAAAATTTTACATAGAGTAATAGGGTATCCAACCCTTTACCGACCTAAAACCATGAGGAGTGAATCTAAAGAGGTTATTAAGAAGAATGCAGGGGTAGTATGGAAGAAACAAGGGATAACAATTGACACAATCTTAGATCCCCTAATTTATTTTGTACTGAGGATAATAACACACAAATTATATCGATCTAGCAAGCTCAATAGTGTACCTTTTATTTCTATTGGCATGGGTTGTAAGATAGTTAAGAAGGATCATACCTATGACCTTGTCAAGTTGTAGATGCAATAGTTGTTAGAAAATTTGGGAGCAACAAGGAAGTTCAAGAGTGTGCAATGTAAATTTGGTTCAATTCTTGTATGTATATTCATTTATGCATAGAATACATTTCCTACTTTTGATAAAGTTGCATTGTAAACAAACAAATTTATTATAGTCCAAATAGGTGAATTTATTGAGCAACTTGGAAATAATTTTGAGTCTATTATGATTATATACTTTGAAGACTTCAAGTAATCAATGAGGAAGAGATTGTGGATACTAGTTTCACTAGTTGAGAAACATTTCAATGATGTTTTCTTTCTAGTTGAAATTAATTTTACATATGTTCAACTTGTTGTTCCAAGGGTAAGGTGGCTAAGGCCACTAGGCTATGAGATCAATGTAGATTAAGCCTTTGCATCAATCAAAATATTACTTGTAGAAGATGTAGATGCTAAGCCTACTACCTTTGGGAATTATGATTTGGAAAAATCTAAGATAATGATGGATTTGATGACTACCTAAGTCATAGTAAAGAAAAACAAGATTTTCAAGAAGCTCAAGTAGAAATTTGGTGGAGCAGAGGAAAATGAAGAAGAAGAAGATGATGATGACAAAGAAGAAGAGGATATACCTTCTCAGGAACCATTGGCCTCAACTCAAAGTCAAGGAGAAGATCAAGTAGAAGAAATAGAAATTAAAGAAGGTGTCAAGGAAGAAGAAGCCACTGAAGCACCTGAGACAAAGAAGATGAAAGCCAAAGTCCCAATAGTTAGCAAACCAAGGAAGGTTGTAAAACCTAAGCCTATAGTTAACACTTCAAGAGAAAGCACAAGGGCTAGTACCAAAAAGGATCAAGAGATAGTAAAGAAAAAAGAGAAGAGGGCTAGATTAGCTAGCAAAGAAGAGGAGCCTAAGAAGAGACCAAAGAGAAAGTACATAGCTCTAGCTGAATCTGATGAAGAGAGAAATGAATTTGATGACAAAAGCCAATTTAAAGTGGTAAGTCACCGTCCCTCCTCAAATTTAGACCATATATGTGAGAGCATAAGGAATAATGTTGATTTATCTAGTCTCACACATATTGAATTTGACAAACTTGAAAATGTTGAGATGAACCAAGTAGAGGAATCAATATATGCCATGATGGCAACATTCAAACAAACTCCAATTGAGATTGCCAACTCTCTACCAAAGGAATTATCTGATAGAGTTGAACAAGAGTGGCAATATAGTCTCAATATAGAAAGACAAATTAGAGAGACTACACTTGCCAAAGTGATGCCAGAATTAGATAGGAAAACAACGACTAAGGAAATAAAGAAAAATGAAGGGAAATCTGCACCAAAATATAGAGCATTCAATGTACTATAGAATAATGTTGAGGATGTTGTACAAAAGACCAGTCTAATTTCAAAATCATTATATAGTTTGACAACACCCAAGGAAACAATGCAAATACCTATTGAGATAGGTGAGGACAATGATGAACAATGACAAGTAACTAAGTTTACCACAGTTGACACTGAGATAATTTCACAAGAGGAAGACACTAAAACACATGAAGATACATAGTCAATAGATGAGGATGAGCAATAGATAGAATAGAGTGTACCAAATACACTAGTGTCAAGTGTCATTCCTCAACATGAGTTGAATATGGAAAGTGATACTTTGAATATTAAGGATATTTCTAATACTATAACTAAAAACATCAATCCCCCTGTAGAGGAAGACTTAAAGAAGATACTGGTAGAATATACTACCTAGGCTAAATTTTACGAATATCTTATATTGGTGAGTGTTGATAAGATTGAGAAGTAAAATAAGGCATCTATAGGGGAGGAAGTATAGAAACAAGTTACATATACAACCCCTCTTAATTTCACTTTAATACAACTAACACTAACCCTTGTGGTATATCAATGGAAGGAGATAAAAACTTCTACTATTAGTACATTGGCACAAAGTACTCTAGTCTCAAGACATGAAAAGGTTAAAGGAAATGAAAAGGGTGAAATAGTTGGAGAGCACAAAGATGAAACAAAAGAGCATAAAGGAACTCAAGCACAAATAGGTCAAGATGCCACTCCTACACCTACAATACAAGATCAAGGTGCATCTATGAACGAAGAGAAAGAAAAGGATAAGATTGAAGAGCTAGGTATGACTACAAAATCTAAGGAGCAACTTGCAATACAAACACTAGTGAATTTTCCAGCATCTTCTACTCCTCCAAGTCAAGCTCTTCATAGGCTGAGTATAGAAGTTATACCCCTATAATCATCAAGGCCAAATCGAAGCGCATCTAAGGTAGATGAAGTTACATCATTTTTTGATGTGAACTTGGATGAAATGATTGAGTTTCCCAAGTTTGATTTTGGAAATATCATTATTGAACAGATGTGCATACTCCGAGATGCTCTTGCAAAGAAGAAAAATCAAGAACTACACTGACAGGAGCATAGGAAAAAGCAAGCCTTGTTAGATATCAAGGACATTTTTCTTGATGCATTTAGCCTACTAGCACTAGAAGCAACCAAGCCTATCATAGAGTAGTTAACCAACATAGTTGAGAAGGTTAATGACACAAACCTAGATTCAAATATATAATTACTTGAATGGTATGAAAGGAAGATTCAAAATTAGTTTGATGAAAAGATATCAAGTGTTATTACACTATCATAGGTTGAGTTAGCAACCAAAATTGACAGTGTGAACAAGGTACTAGAGAATTTTTTCTCTTTGTACACCAAATTGTGTAATCCAAAACTCTTCACATAAGAAATTGGGAGTCATATTCTAAGTTTGGAGAGTCATATGTAGACATCTAGCATAACTTTACTAAGGTCTCCAGCCCAAAGTGAGAAACATTTCAAAAATATCTTAAACTCCCAGAGTTAGTTAGTAGTGCTACATGTAGATGAAGCAAACATAAGGCCTAAAACAATTAGCATCTAGTCTATTCTGACTCCACATATGGAAATATTGCACAAGTAACTAGCCTTTGTTGAAAAACTTATGAAGAAATATTCTCATCTTTCTTCTAATGAAGGCTTAGTACACCTTGAAACCGAGCTAGCCATCCAAATTAAATCATTGGAGGTAGATTGTGACAATTGGGATGCTACTTTGAAAATAATGCTTGGGGTCCACAAATTCTTTTTGGACAAATACACTCTAAGTGTATAACGCTTTGACATAAGTGTCAAAATGGGGGACAAAGAAAAAGTATGGGGGAGATAATATTTTTGAGAAAGGGGGATACAATGATAGAAAAAGAGTACATAAATTAGCTTATGTGAATCTACTTAGCAGGAAGAATGATTTTGGTTTAGATACAATATAGCACAATCAACTCAGGGGGAGTTATTAAATTTTAAGCTATGATTGATGAGTCATAAGTTTTTACAAAATTTTGAAGATTTGAATTTTTCTTTTTTGGCAAAAGTGGAAGAGCCACTATATATATATAAAACTAGTTCAAGAGCTCAATTGGGAAAGAACTAGAAAGAAAGCCCAGCATCATCACAATATGTACAAGTGACTAATGTTGATATTTACAATCTTAATATATCGATGAACAAAACTAGTACCATCAAAATTTGAAATTTGTTAAATTTTACATTTTCATCACACAATGGGCATGGAGGACTCAAATTTAGTCAATATTTTCAACAATTTAAATGACATGCCTAAATTATAGAAAAATAACCCAAAGAAATAGAAAGAAACCTTTGTGCTATCTTTCTTCCATATCCTTGCTTGAGGTGCCCATAGTAGGAGTGGATGCCAAACTAGGATTTATAGAGAAGCCCCATCCAAAAATTGAACATGTTAAAGGAGCAACCTCCCATCCTAAACTTGAGCCCTTACTAACAACATCTAAAATACCAGTGGAAGATGGCACACCCCAAACATTTTCTTTGGTGACATTCGAATGAGGGGGCCAGGTAGGTGGATATTATTTGAGTTATGCTTGAAAGGCTAAAGGTTATTCATGCATGACCACATATTTTTTTGCCCATGTCAAAAGGGGAGATTATTAATCTTAGATTGGTTTTGACATATGAGTGATAATATACTTAAGTCATTTACTTAGTTCATGCCAAACAAGTAATACATGTTGAGCATAAGTGTTCAAATACTATATGTCAAGCGACATATATTTAGTATGTGTTGAGTAATTAGTAAGTGTCGAATTACTCAAGTGCCGAGTAGATGATATGTGCCAAGCTATTTAGATATCGAGTGGTTAGTGGATGTTGAGTCATTTAGAGGTTGATTTACAACATGGATGTTGCAGTTGATGCCAAGCATCAGGGACTTCAAGTATCAATTTATACAGTTTTGACATAGTTGTTTGTAATGGCACAAACTTGTATCTAAACCATTTTTGGGCTGACTTAACAATTTTTTTATGATCTTATATGATAAGGATGAATCTTAGTTTGAATACCTATGTATTACATGCATCCAATCAAATAAAGTGAAGAATTAAGTGGAAATATGGGTGAATCACTAACGTTGATTCATATCTAACCCTAAGTCGTCTAGGTCTTCTTAAGGAGGATGAACCCTAAACTTTTTAGTGAATGTGTAAGGAGAAATGAGAGAAGTTTTGAATGAAAAAATAGAGCATTCATGGTGACTAAGGAGTTATAATTTTAGTTATATTGTAAAATTAGTTAGAGGAGAATAGAGAAAAGAAATCAAAAGACAACCGAGATACATCTAATCAGGAAGGATTAAATACACATTAGGATAGAGGTGATCTTACATTAAGCAATAGATTTCTAATCAAAGGATCATTGCTGAGACATTCTAATAGGTGAATCAGTTAAATCTCTTAACAAAGTAGTCTTGACAAGCTGTTGTAAATCCTTTAACAAGGTGCTTACTTCATTGTAAGCTAAAGTCTATTTACCAAGCACACTTTCAGTAGGGCGTTGAGATCCTTTGACATGGTAAGATCTAACAATCTTGTAATCCTTTAATATGGTAGTCCTTTCATAGGTTAGATCATGTTTCATGATCAATGTAACCTTCATTGGATACACTTTATTACTGCAGTAGTGAAGATTTGTAGGTGTCATCCCCACACCAGTTTTACCTTTTCCTTGGAAGGTTTCTAGGTAACCAAATATCTTGTGTCATACATGTGCTAAATATTTTACTTTCATGTTATTTATGTATATGCTTAATTTGGTATTTTAGTTTATATACATAGATTGTGAGATGAATGATTTTGAGGTTGAAATTTATTTCAAAGAAACTCAAATTTGAATCATAGGGAAAATAAATACACTAATACCTAATAGAAAAAATAGCAACATCTTATAATAGATTACTCCTTGATTCTAGCTTTTCTTTTCTTTGAACTCTGAAATGGAGAGAAAAAGGTGTATCATACCTATAGAGAAACATAAATAGCATTACCATTGTTTACCCAACTGAAACAAAAGAAGTTTTTCTCTCTCTCATAATGAAACCCTCATCTCTATTGTGCACAAGAAATATAAGATGAAACAACATCTTTATATGATAAAAACATCCAACATAGAACTAGCTTGGTTTTTACACATAATGATGATCATTTCTTAAACTACCTAGTTATCCATCACAAACCATTAGGTTTTCAAGAAGTAGAATAAAACAACTTTCCTCATCCTTTACTACAGATTTCCAAGAACTAGATAAAAAACAAGTTTCCTCATCTTTTATAGTGAGATAAGAATTCCTCATAAACAAAGAAAAGTTTCTTTGGAGTCTTCCATACATTGTTGCCAAGTGGTAACATAACCACCAAGTTTGTGCCCACATATGTTTAGTGAATTAACTTACATAAAGATCATGGATTTTTATTAAATGCACATAAGTGACCCACTTAAAACTATATTAAAAAAACCTTTTTACATTTTTTTTTAAAACACAATATCAAAGTTTGCCAAATTTAGTTGACTATTCAAACATATGTGAAATGCTACCTCATTGCCAACTTTATAGGACATTTTGCATCAAGGAGAAACTATAATCAACAAAACTCATCTATGTTGATGTAATAAATACATGGCATACTCATTTTAAAGGTAGGGATTAATAATAGAAGCATTCAAATAGTTTACTTTTCTGATAAGGATTTCTCTAATGTTGATTGCTCTAGATTATATGCATGCTAATGTCATATAAATTGATTAAATTATTTTTAATGTGGTTCACAAAAAATAATAGAAAGACTCATAAAAGCATTCCATGTGTATTATCATGCAAACCAGGTGCCTTCCATTTGTATTATCACACAAGTAATGTATATAATAAAGAAAATAGGATATGCATAATGACATTTGGAGTCATACGATACAACACCTATAGTTCTTTTAGTTAAATAAATTTGTCTTAGCATGTAAAGGTTTTATGAAAATTAATAAACTCAGAAAAATTACTACTAACTAATGAAAAACAAAAAGTTCAAATTTACAACATTTTAATATTAAAAAATTCTTAGACAATAGATTTAAGGGATGATGCACAATTTTATGAATACAAAATAATGTTAGAATTGAACCTAAAGGGAAGGGACTAATACAAAATGGCTAAGAAACCATCATAGTAAGTGATTGGATTGGATGGTTCCAAAGGGAAGAGCTTAGTTCCAAATTGAATTGATTTTAATCATGTGTAAATGAGACAAAAAGTAATCCATGTGATTAGATGGTATAAAGGGAAGAGAAAGAGAAAGACCTATGAATAGATGACATATATGTTTTTGGTAGTAGAGGCATTGAAGCTCTTCAACGTGTAGTATGTTCCCTACTTGATCAATTCTGATTTGGTTGAGATCTCCAATACCTTCATACTTGTGTCGGTACTCAATCACACTCTAGCTTAGCATGATGATTGTGAATGCTCTAGGGAAACCAAACTTTGATATGGTGTCTCAAAGAGATATAAATAATAATAAAATGTTAATACATGATATTCATCAAATGATTTTTAATATTAAATTGATCCATCAATTTCAAGTATAATACATTCAATTGTTCATTGAAAAATAGATATGTCAAATTTAAGTATATGAAAGTTCTTAACAATACATTTACATATATCAATCTCACTAGGAAGGAATTGAACATAAGGTTTAGGAAGTTTGTAATAGAAGTTTTAAGAAGAATCTAAGGTTTAGAAAGTTATTTTGGTGAAGTCAGAAGTAGTGGAAGGTGTAGACACCTAAAAACCTTTAGAAAATAAAGTATTTTTATTTTCTGAAAAAGTCCTGATGACATCATCATTTATTAATTAATTATTTAATTAATTAATTAATTTTTATGCCATTAAATCCCTTTATCTTAATTAAAAATATTTAATTAAGGAATCCCTCCCAAAAATGTTTAAATCTTATTTAAACATTATTTCCTTATTTATTAATTATTTAATTAATAAATTGACCAAAAATCCTAAAATAAATAAAAAATTTATTTTTTGCCCAAAAATTGGCCAATTTCCTTATGACCAATAACCTCTTCCAAAATCTTCTAATCCTTCTTTAATTTCGATTAAAGGCTAATCTCATCATTTCCTACCCCTAACCCCAACTCAAAATATTTAATTAAAATTAAATATTAATCCTCATGTTTATTAAAAAAGTTTTAATAAATATCTCCTCAACCCAAACCCTTGAAATAAATAAAACTTTATTTATTTCCTAAAAATCTAATTTATCCTCACCCTAAGAAGTTCTAGACTCTTCTAGAAAGTCTTCATCCTCATCCTAGGAAATTCTAGACTATTCTAGAAAGTCTTTATCCTCATCCAAAATCTAGACTCTTCTAGAAGATGTCTTTAAACCTAATCCTAATCCCCTCCTAACCTTGTCACATTCCCTAAACATGGGTTAAAACTTACTAACCCAAGCCAAAGTTAACAAATATCTCTTCCTTCACCCACCCTCATTAAATGCCATCCACTTGCCTATCCTTAAGCTAATCCTAAACCATCCTAATCCATCCTCTAATCATTTGCACAAGCCTAAACAAGCTTAAAACATTTCTAATCAATTCCAAGTCGAATTTTCTCTCATCACCCTCAAAATATCTCAACCATAAAACTTTATGAAGTCCACTAGGTCATAAATGACTCTTACAAGCCCTTTTATTGCTCTTACAAGTCATTATGAGGGTCTTTATGAAGATTTTATCTCTTGAGCCTCCTTTGTTGACTCATCCTTGCCCTTTCCTCCATCCTCTCACCATGTGACATGTGTCACTCCTTGATTGGCTATAAGGAAGCACAATCCATGTGCTCTCCTCTCATGCAATCTGAGCCTTCCATAAGCTTTTTCCCATCCTTGCATCTTAGCCCTCAATCCCTCAAGCCTCTTGCCTATAAATTGGATCCTTCCCCTTTGCAAAATAACACAATCCATGAAGTAAAGTTATAATGCTATTTTGAGAGCCAAATCCATACTAAATCCATCTATCCACACCAAAAATCCACAATCATCCATTGAAGCCTTTGAAAGCATATTGAGCATACATCCTATCCATTTAGACAAAGCTACTCAACAAGAGAGCTTCTTATTGAGAGAGTCCATTAATGGCTCATATTCTCAATTAAGAGCTCATCTTAGTCTATCTTGAAGTTTATGAATTTTGTTTAGTTTGTAGAAGCTTTATTTAAATTTGGTTTCTATTAGCATACTAACATTGCTCATATACATTTTGGCACGCCCGGTGGGACCCCGCATGGGTCATCTTCATTAGCTTTTTTAGTCAAGTTTTGTATGTCATTTGCTGATTTTGGCTAATTTTTCTTGTTTTTGTGATTGGTAGGATTGTATAAATTGGTTTTGTAGGTCTACATGAGCATGAAGAAGACAAAGGAACTCATAGTCAATCTCATAGTGTTTGCAGATTTTTCAAGCTTATAGGTGGAGAAAGCACTTGGGATTATTCTTCCTCTTCTTGTCTATATTCTTCTTATTCCATCTACTTCTTCTTCTTCTTCTTGTGGGAGATCTTGGCCTTTTTTTTGTTAAGGAAGCAAAATCATACACACTTCTTTTTAGTGCTTAAAATGAACCCCCAAATCATACTTAAATCCATTGAAAAACTAACAATTTGCAAAAAAGAAAAAATCTTTTAACAAGGGAAACTAAACCAATCTAATCATTTGCATCCTTGCAACATCAAGGTTTTAGATGCATTCATGCAAAATTAGGAACACTTCATTTTTGGGAATTTAAAAAGAACTTCAAGTTTCTATTTCAAAAGGTTCAAAATCAACACTAAGTGCACACTAAAGTTCTTTTAAAAAATTTCATGAAAACTAAGAGTCCTAAATGGTTGCCAAAAATTGTCCTAAAAGCTTTGTTATTTGTTCCAAACAAATGTCTTATTGCAAAATCTTGAATGTTTCTTAGGATTTTCATGCATCAAAACAATCTAGGAATATCATTTTTGGGCTTAAAACATGCAAACTAGAACACAAAATTTTGAATGAAAACCAAAGTCCAAAGAGTCATTTTCACTTTTGAGTCCAAAAAAAAATCTTGAATGATCTAAGGTTAAAAAAAAGCACTTCAAAGTTCTTAAAACAACACACAAAATCTCAATCTTGAATGCTCAAAAGAAAACACTTGAATGTTTAACCACTTGTCTTTGAATGCATGTTGCTAAAATCACTCTTGAATGCCATGGATTAAAATCAAATTTTCCTTGAATGCATGATTAAAACAACAAATCCAATCTTGAATTCTAAGGATCAATTAACCATTGCAATATCAAACACTTCATTTGGAGCTTCTAAAAATTGAACAAAACAAATCTCTTTTTGCAATCTAGGTAAAGTTTGATTTTTGGACATTTAAGAAACCTTGTTAAGTTAAAATACAAATTTGCAAAAATCAATTTGAGTAGTTCCTTGGACTCACCTCTTTTCTAATCACCCATCAAATATTAACCATTGGTTGCAATCTCAGCGCCATTTATGGGGATGGGTCTACTTGAAAAAGGTGTTAAATGTTCCACAATCTAACTCACTCACTTGGTCTTTGAATGTTTGCTTTAACTTTATCAAAATTCTTAAATGATCAAAACTCTAGATTAAATCGATCACACTTCAAGTTTGGGCACTAAAATTGAACAACAACTGACGTGGAGAGCCTCCGGGCGCGCGCTTGAAATTGAATCTCACACACTTTTGTTTTGGGCTTAAAACAAACTCACACTCAATCTTGAATGCCTTAAAGAAAATTAATCGATACTTGACGTGGAGGGCCTCTGGGCGCGCGAGTTTGCTTTTGTTGACCCTAACTCTTCTTATTGTTTTCATTCTTCGATCGATTTACTTTTGATGGCGCTTCAAGTTGGAATAAACATTGTATCTTAAACATGAGTGCTTGCAAAGTCTAGATCAGAAAACTTAAGCATCAATTGGTAAAAAAACAAGTGTGTTTTTTAGCCCAAGGTCATCCAAGTCTTCTCTCCCCTTGTCGTCTTTCGAGGCCATCTTGGGTGCATAAGATTAGGATCCAAAACCTTGTTTCTTTTTAGGAGGCCTGCTTGGGGATTTCATCACCCCTTGGACGACCTCAACTCCAGCGTTCTGGCGGAGTATAAGAATCGGAAGGTGAATCGAAAGACACCTCTCTTGGGGTCAAGATTTTGTCACTCGGGCTAAGCCTCAAGGAACTTTATACCCTTGAGAAGTGAAAGAGGAGAAGTGGGTTACCGCTCCTCTCGGCTGTGTGACATCTTTTTGGTCTCATCTATGGATTTGGGCCTCACGTACCTTGGGTATATCGAGGACTCCTTAGCTAAGCCAACTGTCAACCCTGTAGACAACCATCTAGGATGTTAATGTGTTTGAGGTGACTGATCGAAACATTTGTAGAACATACACACTCCTTGGCGCAAGTATCACTTTCTGAGAATCAAAAACTTCTATCTGGTTGTTTCTATCTATTGCTTGATCTTTTATTTGTTGAATAAATATTTGCCAAACTTGGTCAATCCTAGCTTAGGGCATACTTAGCGTAGTCACTGCCTATTCCAGAAGTTGAATGAGTTGAGGTAAAACAACCAAGATCTCTCAAAGCCAAGCAGATTCAGAAATTGATGTCAGAGCAACCCAAACCCAAACAGAAGTTCCACAAAGTTAAACTCAAACCATCTCTAGCATACCAAGAACTTTCAGCCAAGAGAAAAGAAATAACACCAAGCCCACGAATTGCCAAACTCCACAAAGTAGAGGCAAAAGCTACCGACGAAGCACTTCAAGAGGCCTGGTTAGAGCGCACCATCAAATTTAGCCAACATCCAGGAGTTAATCCTGCTTATGCCTTACCAACTAGGCATGATTTCTATGATTAGACACCCTTGTTTCTCCACATCTTCTTGGATAAGCTTCACTTTAGAGTCATTTTTGTAGAAAAGCCAGCCATCTTAGGTTATCCCCTTAAGTATTATTAGCTCATCCATATCATTTAGAATCAAACCATCTAGCCAACAATCAAAACCTCACATCCAAGCCTTAAAAATTGTTGTCACTTTTGCCAAAAGTTTGCCACTCCTAAAAATCTTCCAAATCCATCAATCTCACCAAGGTTATCCCTTTGACAGAGCTTTGTCTAGGGTAATCCAGCTTTGTCACTTGTTATCCCTCATCACCTTGAGCTAAAGGTTGGGATCCACAAGTGGTCAATCTCGTGTTCTTCCTAAAGGATCATCAGTCTATCCTTAAGTTGACACAATCACCACCGAGCTTGCACATAGGAAAGCAGACCTTTCGTGCTTTGGCAACGTATCTTTGAAGTTTGAATCTCCAACCCAATCCTCCTTAGGTTTTTTCATATAGCTTTGCCTTAACCTAGGAAATCATTTGCATAGAGAAGCCTTCCCGCTTTTGCATCCATCAGCATTATTGCATCTCATCCCTAGGAGCATTTTTCATGCCACCCGTCACTCGCTTAGCCAAGAAGAAAGAAACAATGGAGCCCTATCATTTGGATCGAACAACCTCACCCCCCTTGAGCACTCAGCCATCCTTCAGCCCAGAGAAAGCTATGCCATCATGTACTGACATTGAAGCTTTCATGAACCAACCAGGAAATGCAGTATTGGTAAATGCCATTATAGACAAGAACAAAGAGACAATCATGGCTAATTTTCGAAGGGAAAATGTAGGAACCTTTGACTTTGGAAGACCCCCTCCATTATCAGATCCATCTCACCCATTGTTTGGGCAGCTACCACCACCCATAGGCTCTTATGATCCAAATTATCCTCAATATATGCCAAAAGAAGAGCCTCCAGCCAATCCATATGATCCAACAGACCCAAACATACCATCATCCACCCAAGTTGAAATCTCCATGCCGCAAGGCAACCCAGCCACCACCACTCCATCCTTGGTTCATACCTCTCCGCTCCAAACCCCCTTTACCCAAAACAGCTCACCGTTCACCCCCTTCACTATTGCTGCTGCTGCTCGCCAACCCAGCCTTCCAAATCCACCCATCTCCCAAATCAGTGCTAGCATCTTTGGCCAACCTCAGCAATATACAACAGGGATGCCACCCATGGGGCCAAGTAATCAACCTTTCATCACCCCCAGCTTGTTCACTGTAGCCCAAAGCACAATCCCATCATTTCCATTAGGTCTTGGGAGCTCAATACCATTAGCCACAAATCTACAAGCTACTACCCTCACTCCACAAAGCTATCAAATCTCACAAGCTACTACCAATTTTCTACCAAGCTCCCAAGTGACCCCAGCCCCTGCCACCACTCTACCAAGCTTCCAAATCCAACCACAAAGCTATCAAACCCCATCAGTTCCATTCCCAAGCTTTCAATTCCCACCACCTCCACCACCAACTAATCCATTACCTCCAATTACCAACTACTTTTCAATGCCACTTCTAGGAGGTAATCCACCACCCCAGCCAACCACCAATTATTTGCAGATACCATCCCAAATGGGGGCACAACCCACATATATTGGTCAAACCCCACAAGCCCCCCGATCCTTTCCCCAAGCCTCTCAACCATCTTATACCTTACCTCCTCAAAGCAATCCATTTATCCCACAGCCAGCTTATGTTCCTCAATCCCAACCTCAAATCCCATATCAACAGCAAGCCTCGCAGCACATGCAGCAATATGCGCCACCTCCCCCTCAGCAACCTATCATCCATCATGCAACTGCCCAAACAATGTACAATCCCTATCAGCAAATCCCTTATAGCCATCCATATTCAGTGGCCCCATCCAGCACATACCTACCTCAAGGCACTCCTACATTGGGGGAACCCCAGCCATCACCTATCAATTCAGAATGGGAGCAAATGAAGATAGCTCTAAAAGCCATCCAAGAAGGGAATGATCCGAAGACATTCAAGTTTGAGAATGTGTGTCCTTACCCATTTGATAGAGCCATTACCATGACACCATTTCCCAAACACTTTGAGGTACCCAAATTTGACAAATTCAGAGGAAAAGGAGACCCTGTCACACATATCAAAGAATTTTACATGCACTGCCAGGACGTAGCATACAATGATGTCTTCCTCTTGCGCCTTTTTCCCAAAAGCTTAGCTGGACCAGCTCTTGAATGGTTTTATAGAATCCCCTATGGCACAATTAAAAACTTTGCTGAATTATCTGAGGCATTTGTAGCCCAATATGCCCATCTTGTTGAAACAGAGCTATCAATAGTTGATCTTGTCCACACCAAGCAAAAAGGTGGAGAAAGCCTTGCCGAATACCTGCAAAGATGGCAAACCCTTACCACCCGCATATCCTGCACCTTGCCAGAATGCCATGTTGTGAAAATGTTTATTGATAATGCCCATCCTAGCTTGGCTCACCACATGACCATGAACTGTTTGCAAACCTACAAAGATATCAAAGAGAAAGGAATGATCCTTGAGCAAGGACTCATTAAAGATGGTGTGGTCAAGCTTTACAAGGAAGCCAACCAAAATCAATCACATTCTAATGACAAGTCTAGGTATTGGAACAAAAACAAGCATGTTGCAACAGATGGCGTCACTGACACCAGACATGTGAATATTGTTGGTCCTTCTCAAAACCAGTCCAACCCACCATATCAACCAAAAAATCAACAAGCTATCAACTACCAACAACAAAATAACCAAAGCTATCAAAACCACAATCCAAGACCCAACTTCCAAGGGTCTAGCAATCAAGCTAATGCCATCAATGTAGCTGCAGGACAAAAGCCTAGATTCCAACCTACACCTAGAAACTATACACCCCTTGGTGAACCATTGGATGTCATTTTTGAGAAATTAGTCAAAGAAAACCTCATCAAATTTCCTCCTACCCAGCAAATTGACCCAAGCCAATCCAAAGCTGCATGGTACAAAGATAATGAGTACTGCAAATTTCATAGGGTAAAAGGTCACACTACCCTCAGATGCATGAAACTAAAAGACTATGTGCAGGACCTCATTGATCGGAAGGAAATCACTGTTGGTGCCCAAACCTCTCCCAATGCAGGCTTACAGATCTATCAAAATGCTTTTCCTCCACACCACAACCAAAATCCTGGAAAAGCACCTATCCAAACCAACAACAACAACACCAACAACCATCAGCCAAACCAACAGCATGGGAAGAACAATGACCACACTTCATCCTATATAGACTATGGTAGCCTTATAGGTTGTATATCCGAGAAAGAGCCTTCCGTCAATGTTATCAATATCCAAGGACCAAACAATGAGTGTGCAGTCACCACTCGAAGAGCGCGATTTAACATCGCAGGCCCACCTGTTACACCAACACCATCAGCTCCATCAAAAAGCCAGTACAATATCTTGGAACACCTTGGGAACATGCCAGCCCAAATCTCCATTTTAGACCTTCTTCGCACTAGTCCTGTGTACAAGAACATCCTTGATAGTGCTCTCATAGAATCTCGTGTCCCTTTTGATATCAATGCTACTGATTTTCGTAATCTTGTTGGACACCTCTCATCCTCATGTGCCCTATCGTTCAAACCCACCGACATACCCGTGGTCGAGCCAGATCACACCCTTCCGCTTCGCATAGCCATCATGGTATCCAACTTTGCTGTAAAAAGAGTAATGATAGATAATGGATCAGCCTTGAATATTTGTACCCTAAAATTCATAAAACAAGCTGGGTATACTGAGGCAGATATCATCAGTGAGGTTATCACCATCAAAGCTTATGACAACTTGGAAAGAACCACAGAAGGAACTATTTTGCTGCCAATCAAGGTTGGGCCAGTCATCCAAGAGACACTCTGCCATGTTATTGATCTAAACCTACCATTTAACATCCTCCTTGGTTGCCCATGGATTCATGCCATGAAAGCCGTTCCATCCACTTACCATCAGTGCATCAAATTTCCGCATCAAGGCACTGAGGTAACCATCCATGCCGATCCAGAACCCTTTGCTTACTGCAATGCAGTTGAAGCTTCATATACAAACCATTGCCCTGGAATTGATATTGGCACATCCATCGCCAGCTCATCCCACACTTATAATGACCCAGAAACCATCCTCGCCTCTACCCTGTCTACCGTGAAGATCAATAACAAAGGTTGTGGAGAGTATAGTCTATCAGATGCATTTGTTGTCGGGGCACTCCCACTTGATCCACATGCCCATGGACGACCGACATATCACAAAGCTAAGGAGGTTCCACCTCCTCGATACAAACAGTTTGGCCCAACAACCTTTGTATCCTCAAAAATCCCTCTTCATGAGGAGCTCACTCCAGATATCAACAAATGGTTACATAAGGATGCACCTCAAAGAAATCAAGCACGCCTTGATCACTTCAGCCAAAAGTATCCCCAAGAACATAAGCTCATCACTGACAAATGGAACTATCAAGGTGGTGGTCTAGGACCAGAAGAAAGAGGCATGCAGTGCCCCATCGATGCACACAAGTGGGAATCGAAGTCAGGCCTTGGCTTTGGCATACCCACAACTGGGGGCACCAATGAGAACGGTCACGCTTTTTCGAACATTCACCGTAACCTTGTTGAAATCGAAGACATTCCTGAGGAAGTTGAAAAGAGAGCCTACGACGATATCCTAGACCAAATCTCCCTCGGAGACTCTGTTCTCCAAGAACTATACATCCACCTCATTGACCTACCACTCGCCCAGCCACAACTCATAGATTGGGACCAACCAAGTGTCATACACATCGATGAGTTCACATCAGAGGAGGCACTTCTAAGATTCATGGGAGCTGAAACTCCTCACAAGAAAACAAAGCCAGATTCTGCCTATATCTACAAGCTAGATCCCAAGGGGTATTTTGGAGAAAATCCCCAACCTAGTTCCGATACACCCAAAATTGGAACTAAGGTGAATCTGAGACTAGCTAAGGCAACGAAGAGAACCCCTCAGCAAGAAAATCCAGAGCCACAAGAAGAACATGAGGATTTAGCATTGCCTCCTCAAGATAATCGACCAGAGGTGTCTTCTATTCTAATTGAGGATACTCAAGAAGTCAACATTGGTTCTTCAGAGATCCCCAGACTTGTTCACATTGCTGCGTCCCTATCACAAGACCAAGCTGACCTCCTCTTTGAGGTCTTAAGAGAGAATATTGGCCGATTTGCATGGTCATATCAGGACATGCCAGGACTTGATCCAAAGCTTGTAGTTCATCATCTTGCAGTTGATCCAAAGATCAAGCCCGTCAGACAAAAGCTTAGAAAAATGCACCCCAAGGTGGCATTATTGGTCAAAGCTGAATTAGAAAGAATGCTAGCTGCTAAGGTTATTCGAACTATCGACTACTCAGAGTGGATCTCCAACATGGTCCCTGTCACTAAACCTTCCGGTGACATCAGAATCTGCACTGATTTTAGAGATCTTAACAAAGCTTGTCCAAAAGATGATTTTCCCTTGCCCAACATAGATATGATTGTAGATCTTACAGCTGGACATGAAATTTTGTCCCTCATGGATGGATTTTCTGGGTATAATCAAATCAAGATTGCAGAAGAGGATCAGCATAAGACAGCATTCACTACCCCTTGGGGAACTTTTTGCTACAACATGATGCCTTTTGGCCTAAAGAATGCTGGGGCTACCTATCAAAGAGCTATGACAGCCATTTTTCATGATCTCATCCATAGCATTTTGGAGGATTATGTGGATGATATCTTGGTCAAGTCTCATACCTTCATGGATCATCTTGCTGACCTAGAGAAAGTCTTTGATAGGTTAGCCAAATATCATCTCATGCTGAATCCCAAGAAATGTGTCTTTGGGGTCACATCTGGCAAGCTTCTAGGTTTCATAGTTTCTAAACGAGGTATAGAGATCGACCCCAAGAAGGTCAAGGCTATCTTAGACATGCCTCCTCCCCAGACACTGCGACAGCTTCGCTCTCTTCAAGGAAAGCTCCAATCTGTTCGGCGTTTCATCTCCCAGCTTGCAGATAAGTGTACACCATTTTCACATTTACTGAAGAAGGATGAGAACTTCAAGTGGGATCCTTTATGTCAGCGCAGCTTTGACCATCTCAAGCAATATCTCATCAATCCCCCTATCTTGGTTCCACCAGTTCCTGGTCGTCCCCTGATTTTGTACATATCAGCAACACCTACTGCTCTAGGGGCACTTCTAGCACAGCTTGATGACTACAACAGAGAAAGAGCCATCTACTACATCAGTAGAACCCTAGTTGGTTATGAACTCAATTACACTCCTATGGAAAAAGCTTGTTTGGCAGTTGTTTTCTCAACTCAAAAACTTCGCCATTACATGCTAAGTCATACCATCCAACTAGTCTCCAAGATTGACCCTCTCAAGTATATGCTCTCTAGAACAGCACTTACAGGCCGTTTGGCCAAATGGGTTATGCTCCTTAGTGAATTTGACATCCAGTATGTGGATAGAAAGGCAATCAAAGGGCAAGCTATAGCAGATCACCTAGCTGATGCACCTCTAATAGATGTTTATCCATTGATCACAGAATTTCCAGATGAGCATATCTGTCTAATTGAAGAACAACCCCCATGGAAACTTTATTTTGATGGCTCATACACATCTCATGGATCAGGGGCAGGAATATTGTTGGTCACACCTCAAGGAGATTACATTCCAAAAGCCTTCAAGCTACAATTCCCTAGCACCAACAATATAGCTGAATATGAGGCCCTCATAGCAGGATTAAAGATAGCTGTAGAATGGAACATTGTTGAGCTACAAATCTTTGGCGATTCTCAGCTCATCATCAAGCAAGCCCTAAATGAATATCAAACCAAAGATGAAAAGCTATTACCCTACAAAGAGCTAGTTGATCAGCTAACCCAACAATTTACAAAGCTTCAGTTTACACAAGTGCCTCGAATACAGAACAAAGTAGCAGATGCTATGGCTACTATAGGCTCGCTCTTGGAAATTCCCCAAGCAGCTACACAATATGAGTTTTTAGTGGAGCAGCTCCTCACACCCGCCTATGCGAATGAGGATTCAAACCGTGTTTGTATCTTGGTTGGTCCCCAATCCCCTTGGTACCATGAGATTCATGCTTACCTTAACGATGGTATCATATCCCCTCACCTCACACGTACCCAATGCCAGAACCTCATCCGAAAATCATCCCGCTATGTTATCATGGCCAATACCCTATATCGTCGGGGTTATCACGATACTCTCTCTCGATGTTTAGACCAAAATGAGGCCGCGATGGTGTTAAAGGAAGTACACTCTGGACTTTGCGGTGCCCACACGAGTGGTATTGTCCTAGCGCGAAAAATCCTTAGAGCAGGCTACTATTGGCCTACCATTGAAGAAGACTCTTGTGACTTTGTCAGAAAGTGTCTCCCATGTCAGCAGCATGCAAATCTTGTGCACGCTCCGGCACAGGATCTACAGCCTATTGCACCACCTTGGCCTTTCGCTTGTTGGGGCCTTGACCTAGTTGGAACTATCACACCCCTCTCATCTGATGGACATAAATGGATAATAACAGCTACAGACTATTTCACTAAATGGGTGGAAGCAGTCCCCCTAGTCTCAGCTACAGGAGTTCAGGTCTCCAAGTTCATCTTGTACCACATTGTTTGCCGCTTCGGCATCCCATCCACCATCTTCACCGACCACGGAGGTAACTTTGAAAATCTCAACATGGAAGAATTATGCACTTCCCTCCGCATCCATCACCGCTTTTCTAGCCCATATTTCCCACAAGGTAACGGCTAGGCAGAGGCAACTAACAAAACCCTCCTCAAAATTCTAAAGAAAGTTGTCAATGATTCCGGCCGTGATTGGCACCTACAAATAAATCCAGCCTTATGGGCCTATCGAACTTCCTTCCGTACATCCACAGGCACAACTCCATACTCCCTAGTCTATGGTGCCGAAGCGGTACTACCTATAGAGGTTGAACTTCCCTCCTTGCGCATATCTTTGCAAGGGCAAATATCAGATGAAGAATATAGAGTAGCTCGACTCACCCAGCTAGATCTCTTAGACGAGAAGCGGCAACAATCCTATGATCATCTCATAGTCTATCAAACTCGTCTCAAAAGAAATTTCAACAAGAAGGTGCTTCCACGACACTTTCAGCCAGGTGACATGGTCCTCAAAGAAAACATGAAAGTCCAAGTAGATCGAGAAAAGAAAGGCAAGTTTGAACCTACATGGCTTGGTCCTTATGTTGTCACTGCTTCCTTTGGCTCTGGAGCTTATCAGCTATCTACACCAGAAGGAGAACTCTTGAATGATCCTACTAACATCATTCATCTCAAGAAGTTCTATGCTTGAAGATCCTTGGTATACCTAGCTTTGGAAAAATACAAAAGAAAAAAATAGTAAAGAGAAATAAGCGTCCAATGGTGAAAACTTGGCAATTCAAGCACCTTGGATAGGTACCTTGGTGAAAACCTAGTAATTCAGGCGCCTTGTGTACTAAAGACTAATCCATTATCTATCACTATCCTATCCCTCATCCATTTACCCACCATCCCATAAGACACACTTGCTTGTTCCCTTGGTGTTCCAACCAAATATCCAAAATCTGATGAAGCTTGTAAATACCTCCTGTACAGCTTGTAAATCTTGTACCAAAGCTTGTATTATACCTTGTAAATCTTGTACCATACCTTGTCTATCCAAATCTTGTCCAACGTTTGTACCATATTCCAGCCTATAAATAATCCTGTATCCTAGCTTGTATACTATCACGTGCACACACAAAATTCCATTTTCCTTAAGCTTTTCGCAAACCATCTACCTATCCACCTATCACCTATTATAGACATCCCATCCTTCACAAACATTTCCATCTCACAAAAACCAAAACATGAACAAACTTGTACATTTGTAACATATCTTGGTCCATCAGCTTGTACATCCTCTTTAACTTAGTACCATTGTATCTATCCAGCGTTCATGTCAGTTTGTCCTTGATCAGCATCTTGCACCCATCACACATCTTGGTTAGCTATTCCAATGCATCCTTTAGCTAGATTTCCTGTCACCAAAGTGTTATCTTTCTTAGTTCAGCTTGCCAGACGCACCACTCATCCCGATCCACCAACTTAGGTGCTCTCCGATAGGTCCTTGCAGGATATAGCTTTCCTCAAGTCTAATCTTGGTCCGTTAGTACCTCGTCCTACCCATCTCGTTGGCAAACAACTCTCTTTTGGATTTTCACTTTCTTTTGATTTGGAATCTCCCCTTTTGGGTCTTGAAGTATCTTTTCCAAGCAATCTCCTTGTTCCCTCCTCAAGGTTGCCACGATCTTCCATATCATGGTATGCTGCGAATGGGGCAATTAGAGTGTAAGGTCTTGATCAAGTCTTTCGTTTGTTTTTCTTTTCTGCTTGTGGGTTCTCCAGTGTCGTTTCCACGCTGCTTCCTCTAGGATTCATGTGTGATGCTGGGGCAATCCTTGTGTGTTTGTTTTGAGTTAGTTTGTTAGTCCTTTGGACGGTTGGTGAAAAGGCCTTGATGTTCTTGGTAACCTTGGCAATTAACCAATAGTCCTATAGCAAATCTAGTGCTCAACTACATGGTGGTACTTCTTTTTGAAGTATCCCCCCGCTCAAAAAGCTTCAATGGTTTTCCTTCATCTCCATTATCCCCCACCCATATCCAGCATCTGTCTCTCCTACCCTAGCTGATGCATCAGTATCTCTTTGAATCACTCATCACTCTTAGCTTTAGGGATCCACAATCCTAGTCTTAGGGATCCACCAATCCAAATCAACCCACCAAGCCTCATCTTTCGAGATCCACAATCCTAGTCCTAGGGATCTCCGAAACCCATCTTCCACCACTCTAACTCTTTGAAATCCTGTTCCATCAGCTTTATAATCCCCTCATCCATCTCCCTATCCTGGATTCCTTTTTATAGCGCTCTGCTCCTTCATCCTCCACCTTCCCTAAGGTCTTAAGCTTGCTTCCTCTTGTGCATCTGATTCTCCTTTATCATTCTCCCATAGTGAGAGTTTGAGCTAATTCAGCCCCTTCTCTTTGCCAATCTGAGTCTCCTTGCTCATCCCAGATTCTTGTGTTTTTCAAGAAGCCACCGAGCCTCGCTTTCTCTCCCCGCTGCCTTCTTGAGGGGGGCATCTCACAGTCCATTCTCTCCTCTTCTGCTCTAGCCTTGGGCATCTTATTTTCTTATCTTTGATGCCATGCCACTTGCGGCATCACATCAAAGAGGGGCAAAATGTAGACACCTAAAAACCTTTAGAAAATAAAGTATTTTTATTTTCTGAAAAAGTCCTGATGACATCATCATTTATTAATTAATTATTTAATTAATTAATTAATTTTTATGCCATTAAATCCCTTTATCTTAATTAAAAATATTTAATTAAGGAATCCCTCCCAAAAATGTTTAAATCTTATTTAAACATTATTTCCTTATTTATTAATTATTTAATTAATAAATTGACCAAAAATCCTAAAATAAATAAAAAATTTATTTTTTGCCCAAAAATTGGCCAATTTTCTTATGACCAATAACCTCTTCCAAAATCTTCTAATCCTTCTTTAATTTCGATTAAAGGCTAATCTCATCATTTCCTACCCCTAACCCCAACTCAAAATATTTAATTAAAATTAAATATTAATCCTCATGTTTATTAAAAAAGTTTTAATAAATATCTCCTCAACCCAAACCCTTGAAATAAATAAAACTTTATTTATTTCCTAAAAATCTAATTTATCCTCACCCTAAGAAGTTCTAGACTCTTCTAGAAAGTCTTCATCCTCATCCTAGGAAATTCTAGACTATTCTAGAAAGTCTTTATCCTCATCCAAAATCTAGACTCTTCTAGAAGATGTCTTTAAACCTAATCCTAATCCCCTCCTAACCTTGTCACATTCCCTAAACATGGGTTAAAACTTACTAACCCAAGCCAAAGTTAACAAATATCTCTTCCTTCACCCACCCTCATTAAATGCCATCCACTTGCCTATCCTTAAGCTAATCCTAAACCATCCTAATCCATCCTCTAATCATTTGCACAAGCCTAAACAAGCTTAAAACATTTCTAATCAAGTCCAAGTCGAATTTTCTCTCATCACCCTCAAAATATCTCAACCATAAAACTTTATGAAGTCCACTAGGTCATAAATGACTCTTACAAGCCCTTTTATTGCTCTTACAAGTCATTATGAGGGTCTTTATGAAGATTTTATCTCTTGAGCCTCCTTTGTTGACTCATCCTTGCCCTTTCCTCCATCCTCTCACCATGTGACATGTGTCACTCCTTGATTGGCTATAAGGAAGCACAATCCATGTGCTCTCCTCTCATGCAATCTGAGCCTTCCATAAGCTTTTTCCCATCCTTGCATCTTAGCCCTCAATCCCTCAAGCCTCTTGCCTATAAATTGGATCCTTCCCCTTTGCAAAATAACACAATCCATGAAGTAAAGTTATAATCTATTTTGAGAGCCAAATCCATACTAAATCCATCTATCCACACCAAAAATCCACAATCATCCATTGAAGCCTTTGAAAGCATATTGAGCATACATCCTATCCATTTAGACAAAGCTACTCAACAAGAGAGCTTCTTATTGAGAGAGTCCATTAATGGCTCATATTCTCAATTAAGAGCTCATCTTAGTCTATCTTGAAGTTTATGAATTTTGTTTAGTTTGTAGAAGCTTTATTTAAATTTGGTTTCTATTAGCATACTAACATTGCTCATATACAGAAGGATGCACATAACTATTCACCTAGTGTAAATGGTCAATACAATAATTAAAACTCACATAAATAATTGATATATTGATTATAATATATCAAATCCTTTTATCATAGTGAGTGAATAGAATTTGGTTGAATCATCTACATTTTGAATTCAACATACTAATCTTTTTTAATGGTGATGAAATTCTTTGAACTAATATGAATGACGATACATTGATCACAAAATACCAATATTTTTTCACTATGAGTGAATGTAGAACAAAAATCATATGAATCATTAATACATTATAAGAAATACCAATAGTTTTTCATTAGGAGTGAACGGTCATAACTCAGTATTAATAATCCATACATTGATCACATTATACCAATAGTTTTCACAATCAGACAAATTTAAACAATGTTGTTAGCGAAAGGAGAAAGAAAACCCCACCTTGGGAAAGCTCAGACTAATAGGAGGCTCTAAAACCCCATCTCATTGGCCAGAATCCAATTGTCTTTCAATAGTATCCAATTCTTCAAAAGTCTAATAATGCTAAGATCCTACCAAAGGAAAAAAAATAGTATTATAAAATGTCAATCATTTTTTAATTTCATAGGAAGTGTTATTTGTAAATGTTAGTTTGATACCTATAAAACGTATATCTAAAATTATTTATATATTTTTAATAGAAAATAGAAAAAGAAAAGATGAATCACTTTTGTGACTCAAAGCTCCACAACATTTTAAATGCATAGTATACTTTAATAGATAATTTATTTTCATCACACATTAAAATATGAGATAATCTCATACTTTCTTATTTACAAAATAAATAAAGTAATCTAGCCACTTTTTATCAATCCTTATAGATTTTCACATTAGACACTTACCAAGATATAACACTCTTATTTTCCTCAACATATTATGAGAAAAATATATATATCATTTTCCAATTTTATAATAACATGAATTGGATGTAGTTTTTGTATATCTATTACCATTAAAATACATAAAATATTAACTATAGGCTCTAATGTTTATGCTAGAAATAATAAAACAATATCTAAACATGTCAGGAAAGAAGTGAACAAGCTTTAAAACCCAAGAAAAATGATTAATCTCATATATAAATAGAAAAGGTAATTGTGTCAAATGTGTGATAAAAGAATTTAACGTTTAATCTCTCCCGTGACAAATTAGTGGCATTCCTTGTGATAGTTACCAAATCTTAAGACACAAATATAACAAAATTGATTTATGATCAAACATGACCTAAGCTGCTTAAAATACAATTGTGATTATGGAAATAAAACTAGTTTTGCATCTACTAAAAAATATGGATAAAAGAGAAAACAAGTTTCATGAAGTTGCTCTAGTTATTCTTTTTAAAAAAAAATATATATATATATATATATATATATATATATATATATTGTTTAATTTTACTAATCATATATAATATATGAAACTAAATTAGATAGACTATGGGGTTTTTGTGAGCCTTTTCTTTGCTCTATGGTATATATTTTTCATATCAAGTTTTAGCTAGTACGTTTAACCTGTTATAAAATATTGTGCTGTAAAATTGAGTCTTTTAGTGGCATGCATATATTTATATTCCTCATATAGAATTAGTTTAGTGAAATATATGCAGAAACAAAAAATAAAATACAAGAAAATTAACCAATTATTTGAAAGGAAGAACATCATGGGTGGCCTGCTGAAATGTGTGGAACCTAGAAACATCAAAGAATTGGAGTAGAACAAGGATAATTGGGGATATTTTTTGAAGGATCAATCACATTCTTTTATCCTAGTGATGAAAGGCTATGATATCAACCTCTCAAAAAAGTTTGTTAACTCATGGAACAAGGGTCAATGGAGATAGGGACTATCAGAATTGTGGTGACACCAGAGTTGATTGGTGAAGTGATGGGCCTAGATTTTGTTGGTGTGCAAATTGAAAGAAAAGGTATACTAGACTATAGCAAATCTAGACATGAATTCTTTTAAGGAATGGAAGAACTAATTAGAGTTAATTCTTGAAATGGGTATGATAGGCTCTCCCTTCCTAGTCCCTTTGGAGCCATTTATTACTTATTAATTAAGTATTTCACTATTGAAGGTTGGTATACAACCAATCAATGCTACCATTTTCCTCTTGTTAACATGTTGTGGCATGGGAAAAAATTGAACATTCTTTTCTTCTTATATTCTTCTCTGGTCAACAACATCATCCTGAGAGAAAACCCTCCTATCCACCAAGGGCTCATTTTTTTGTTTTACCATCATGTCTATGTGTATTGTTTAGGGTTCAGTAGATGTCTCTCAGCCATTGAAAACCCTACTACTCCTAAAAGGACCAAGTCCTTGGTGGTCATTCAAGAAATATGCTTAGAGAAATCACATCCAGAGTCATCCCATGACATAGAAATCCCTCAATCCTCCAAGCCCAACAAGCTTGTCACTTCCATGGAACAATCCCTTTTCCTTGAAGTGCCAAAAAAATGCAAGAATACTTCTACTAAGTATAGCCCTAATAGTACCCCTAAAAAAAGAAAATCAGAGGAAGACATTATTGACATCGAAAATAATGATGGGGAGGATTATTTTGATTTTGAGATGGAGGAAAGAACCATGGCATCCAAAAAATGGAAAGGGAATACTAGTTTTGGGGAAAGAGGATATGCAAGATTAAAAAACAAAAAAGGGAAGAGCTATAGGGAAGAAAGAAACGACTCTCACAATTATCAAATGGAAGATAAGGTAGAAGAGATAGAAATGGAGGAAATGTACGAGATAGATGAGGGTTTCACCTTTGAAGACACAGATTTTAAAGAAAAAGTGGAGGATTCTGATGAGGAAACCTAGATTTCACAAGAAATTAAAAAATGTTGGTGGACCTAGGGATTTTTGGTGATGAATATTGTTATGATAAATCGCAAATAAAAATAATAATTGTATGCAAATATAAACAATACCATAAAATAATAAATCACACAAAAGAGAACACAAGACACTAACATTTAACATGGTTCACCCAATCCATGGGCTATGTCCACCAAACATCAAGTCCAATATTGTTACGATCTAGTGATTACAACTTGATTACAATTTGTAATCCCTTATAGCTCAATACCACTGCAAGAAGCAATTTTTGCATCACACCTTATGAAAATCCCTAACCCTAAGCTCTTTTATACAAGTATTTTTTCCACTTTTGGGTTAAAATTAGTTACACCATTTCAACCATAAATTATGGAATATGTATAGTACTTCCCTAATTAGTCACCACAAACTAACGAAGACTTCAAGTGCTTCAATAAAACTAAGGTCAAAGAACAAGATTTATCCCCTAAATTTATCTAGAGAAAATAGGAATACTTCAAAAAGGACTATGAAAAAAGTCTCATTGCAATTAATGACAAGATTTGTGAGCAAAATAATAAGTTCAATAAGGTTATTACTAAACTTGAGCTAGGAGTGGCAATTTTCATGATATGTAGAGTATGGAAGGAAACGATGAGAAAGGTCATGTTTGGGTCATCAATGGGAAGAGTAAAATGAGAAAGGTGAGCCAAACCAAGGACAAAAAGTGCGATGAGATAAGGAGTCCCACACAAATTGAGAATTGGATGAAAGAGATCAAGTACCTTAATGAAGATTAGGAGAACATCAACCATGCCTAGCTCCTCTTTTCTATGTTTTTGGCTCTTTGTTAGTTCTCTGGTGGTTTAATGTTTATTTTTTAGTTCTTAAATTACATTACTATATCATCGACATTGTCGAGGTCGTTTCTAATCACTATTAACTCTTTTAAACCCCACTATTGTTGGGGTAGTAAAACCTTTGTTTTGGTTAATAAGTTTAACACTTTAAAGTTTAGTATTATTTTAGTTGTAGGTATGGATGGTTTACAAATTTTCAAAGAACATGGCATTTTTTTTTTTGTTATGTTAGTTTAGGTTGGACTTTAACCACTGGGATTAAAGTTTTCTTCTCTACTACTTGTCTATAATGGCCTAGGGCAGAGATGGACTATACTTTCTGTTGTTATTTGGGTTTATGAGCCTCTTCATACCTTTTTTTAATCAAAAAAAATATTATTTTAAATATTAATTAAGAAATGAGTCTTAACCTTGGCTAATATTTTTGAAGAATCATTTCGAGGTATCTTTATATTTGTTTGTCTTTTAAAAAAATAAGTTTAAATTGACCCAATTCTAAACTATATGACATTTATTCATATCTTGCCATCAATTATATATAGGAGACCAAGAGACAAAGGTCATAATTCATTTTTATAACAATAAGTTATATGAATCTAAAAGTTATTTTGGATAGATTTTATAACAAAGTTTTAAACAATTTGGCAACCATGATTTTTTTATAATAGTGGATGTTTTGGTACAACATGAAAAATCTAACACTAAATATTATACTAGCCACAATGTACAATATTATCCTTAATACAAAAGTTATAAACCTAATCATAACACTAATAATGATGATAGAACATAACCTAAACCTAACCCTAATCTTGATAAAAATCCCTCAATCTTAAATGAAAAACTTTGATCTTAAATGCTAAATTTAAATCTAAAATATTGAACACTAAATCCTAATTTTAAAAATTATCCTAAGTGATGACATGAAGAAATAGAAGTCTTATTAGCCCTTTTTGTGAACATTTGTCTATAACATGCTAAACTTTATCATCTTTTAGTATAAATGTTTTTGAACTTTTGATGTATAAAGTATGGACATAGTGCATAAAAATGACAATCAAAATTATACCTAAAAAGGGGATCATTTTGTGGTAAAAATATTTCTTCATGAATGTTTGATATGGGTAGATCTTCCTACAGCTGAAGAGATTGCAAAAACTATTAGTTTAATAATTAATGCCTTTTCTTTATAAGCTAATAAATGAAAAGAAATGTTTGCAGGAAGTCTTGTGTGGATTCAACGTTGATCGTAGGGATACAAGCTAAGAAGGAGTTAAATAAACTATGAAAGAATATCGCTAAGATATTAATGATTTTAAGGAGAAGTGTTATGACACCGTTGTAGCTAGAAGACTTGGTGGCAAAGCCATAAGGGACCTATTTTAATGAATAACAAATGGGGACCTAATAAAGCAATTGAGCAAGGAAGCAAGCATCAAAGCAATCAGTTAAACATGCAATGCATGATACCTAGATTCTTGGAAGCTATTTGAAATCAGATAAACAAGCAGATCTAGCATTTTCTATGATTTCTATATTTGTGGCAAATTTAAGAGAGAATTAATGTCTTTCCAATTGCATGTTTGCAGTCTTAAGTTGTAACTGACTTTCCTTCATGATAAAGTCATAGTTTTAGGAGTTTTTTGTTCTTCCTTCCCTTTAAATAAGACCTTGTCGGTATCTATGAGGTTAAGTAGTGAATAGATAGATAGAGTTAATAGACATCTTATATTTTTTCCCAAGTTCTTGTAATACTGCATATTTAATGAATACATGCCTTTACTGAGTTTCTACACTTTTATCTGAGCTTATCTTTCCTTCATTCTTCTATGGGGGCCCATGCAGAAGGTGGAGTTTACTTTAGTAAGTAGGAGTTAGAATCAATTTTCTAAGTTAAGATAGAATTGTTGTTCCTATAGCCATTGGAAATAGAACTAGTCACTATTCCTACAACAGTAGGTGCATAGATGTATGGCTAAATAATTAGAATTTCCTTCCAAGTATTTGATAGTTGTCTCTCGTTTGGATAAATTAGATTTCCTTAATGGTTATTGCATTCAAGGTAGTAATGACTTTTAGTGAAAACTAGAGCATATACTTTGTAGACATCATCTCAAGCTCACGCTCCTGAATTGACATTTAATAAAAATTAGCATAGTAATTTGGTAGTAAGGGATGTCCAATCTTGTAACTAAAAAGGTGTTATATTGATTAGACATATTTTTGGTGTTGTTGCCAGGGATGGTGTCAGTCTAGTATTCACTATTGAGTCATTTAGTTTCATTTTTAGCGTTCTTGCATGCATAGAAGAAGAGATCACCTTGGAAGATTTCTTCCCAACTTCAATCAAGAAGATCCTTTTTATCTTGACCTTGAAGAAAGAGAAGAGAGAAGAAATAGAAGAAGAACTATTTGAGAACGTATTTGCAAAAGTATCGAAACAAGTACAATCACCAACCACATCTAAAGAATCCTTCCATTTGAATAATCTTTTTGTTGAGCCAGAATATCAAGATAATCCATTATCTCTAGTCATTTATCAGCCACCACTAGGACATCTACAAATGGTAGCAGCTCAACCTACCTTTCCCTTTCCAATTCCTCCTCAGTAGGGTAATCAAAATCTGAAAAATATACCCTCAGCTGCCCTGCCTAAATTCTATGGCCTTATTAATGAAGATCTAGAAACTTTTCTCTTTGAGTTCGACATCCTTTGTAAAAGTTATGACTACACAACTAATGCCCATAAGCTAAAATTTTTTCCATCAACTCTTAAAGAATCTGCTTTAAGATGGTTCGTGAGTCTAGGTACCAATGTTGTGACAGATTGGTCAACTATGAGTAACCTCTTTCTTAATAAATATAAAGAATATTACAGAGGCCATGATTTGAAAGGAGATGAAATTTTAAAAATGTCACAAAAGGAGGATGAGACTTTGGAGGACTATTGTCATGTCCCCTTTTCAAATAATTAAAAAATAATAATCTTTGCTAAGGCAGGCAGGCCTAAGAAAGTGAAGTTTCAGAAAAAGGGGGTTAATCTTTGGAAACTGTTGGAATAATAAATGAAAATTATTATTAAAATATGTTTCATTAACCTCTCTTGGACGTGAGTTATGGTTATGCCCTCTTTTAAGGGGGTTTGGAGGCATTTTGGGTTGATTCCAGAACTTGATTTTTGCTCATTCTTTGTTATTCTTCAGAGGCTGCCAAACCTATGGAGAAGGAGACCCAAGAACGGGAGTTTGTAGGTTTCTAGGGAGACCCAAGAATGGGATTTTGTAGGTTTCCAGGAAGGCTAAGGATAGGAGTTTGAAGCCATTCCATGTGCATGCTCATATAGAGTTTGCCTTTGTGCTGAACAATGCAGATTTGTGGGTTTTCGGGTGTGTTTTTGGTATGAGTTTGGTGTTTCCAATTGAGTATTTCATATCAGTTTGGGTTGCTGCTATATTTCAGACTTTAAGGTGTTAAAATAGAGCCGAATATATATATATTGGGATGTGATTAAACTTCTGGGATAGATTATTAGTGTTTTTGTGGTGTTTTCGAGCATTTTTGTGTTAATTTCGGGAGCCCGATGAGCATAGTTTTTGTCCTACATTTGTGAACTGTTGTGTACAGGCTATATGGATCTAGAAATTTCATTTTGTAGGCTGTTATGCTGCTAAAATTTCTGTAAAAATGTCCATTTTTAGATTTATTAATAATTTGTGAAGTTGTGAAGCTTTTTGCACTATTTTCAGCATACCCGATTTGGGGTTTCTAGAGAAATTTGGTGGATCTTTGTGATATTAGTTGTTTGATCTTAAATATCTGATTAGAGGTTGGAAATATAATACAAAATTAGAAAAGGGAGATTTCAATGGTATCAAAGCCATGATCTTGCCAGCCTGAGGGTTTGTAGAAGTTTTCATGTCAGTTTTGACAACTACCCAGATCTTGCATGTTAGTTTTGACAACTACCCAGATCTTGCATGTCATAATTTATGGTTGCATGTTGCTTCTAATCAGTTGCATGTCAAAATTTATGGTTGCATTCTACTTCTAATCATTTTCATGTTAGTTCTTGGTGAATTTGGTGCTTGTAGAAGTTTGCATGTCAGTTTTGACAACTACCCAAATCTTGCATGTCAGTTTTGACAACTACCTAGATCTTGCATCTTAGTTTTGACAACTACCCAGATTGTGATGTGAATATCCTGATATTCACATCACAATTTGACTAGCTGTGGAAATCATCTCCTACTTATCAACTACCCAGATCTTGCATGTCATTTTTTATAACTACCCAAATCTTGCATGTCAAAATTTATGGTTGCATTCTACTTCTAATCATTTGTGTGTTAGTTCTTGGTGAATTTGATGGTTGTTTCTTCTAATCAGTTGCATGTCAAAAATTTTGGTTGCATGCAACTAAGTGAAAGAGAAAAAAGATATTTACAGCGAGAAAGGAATAAAGAAATTTTGATCAAACCTCTAGTTGAAAGTAAAAGTAAAAATCCAAGGAAAGAAAAAGTATGGCTGATCTAGATGAGATGGCAAAGAAATTCTTCCAAGACATCCAAAATACTCAAAAGCAAACAGTGGATAGTTTGGCAGAAACTAGAGAGGCTTTGCGAATATTGACAAAAAAACTACAAGGAGTTACATCTATTAATGAGAAAGGGAGCACTTCAGAGGAGCCAAGAAATCTGAAATCCACACCATCGAAATCAATCAAAACTATTTTCTTGCCTGCAGATGAGCCACCAGTACCAAATCCAGCCATTAATCCTATGGAAGAGGTTACAGGTAACTTGATTACATTAAGAGCTACTTATAATAGCTTAGATGATGACTTTCATAGTTCAGTTCCTTTTAGAGAATATGTGGATATGATGAACACTTTGATGCCCAAGAAAGAGTACAAAAGGGAGCATGACATAAGTGGAAGAGAGCTCAAAAATAAAATAAGCAAGTTTATAGCACCTACTTTTGATGGAACAAATAAAATTTCAGCTAGAGCATGGCTACAAAAATTATAGACCTTCTTCACACTTAACCCCATGAAGGAGAGTGATGTTGTTCAAATTGCAAGTCTACACTTGGAAGATGTAGCCTATGATTGGTGGTATCATGGAATGACTACTCAAGGTCATGATCGAGTAACTACATTTGATGATTTTAGTCAAAGAGTGATAGATAGATTTGACCTCAAGGATGATGATTATGAGGATGTTGTTGTGCATGATGGTGAGATACCTGGTGGAGATGAGCAGACATTGAGCATTCATGACTTTTCTGAGAGAGAGTACCAGGCACAGTTAGATGCTTTGTCACATGAGGTTGAGGCTAGTAGTACTTCACATGATTTATCCCGCCATCTGAAGGTGAGTGAAGACAATATTGTCACTACATTATCTCATCATGACAGGTATGTGGAGTTAGTTGGTATTGGTCATATTACTCAAGTGAGGATTTTTCTTGAGTTACTAGCTAATTCTAGTTTACAGATATGGACTCGAGATTGTTATATTGGCATTTTGGGTTCAGTTGACTATAAATCTTTAACACTTTTTGGTAGCAGTGATTGTTTGGGTGCTACCATGGATTTGATTAGCAGATTGCATGGCGTTATCTTTTCTTATGCCAGGAGCTTATCCGATGTTGGTATTAGTTTTTATACACTGGTGTTGGACTTTGTTCATATATCCAGTCGACCATACTTGCTGGAATGTGTTGATGATATTTCATATTTGGCAGTGTGTACAAATGAGTCCCAGGATCATATTGGCATTGATGACATCCAGGAGGATGTAGTGGGCAGTTTTGAAGACTTAGTTTCCTTGGGTATAGAGGAGTTGGACAGCAGTGCTAATGTTTTTGATACTCCATATGTTGATATGAGCTTTAGATTTGATTCACAGGGTATAGATTGTAATACTCTAGAGACTAGTGACTTTGAGGATACTCCTTTAGACAATGCATCAGAGGAGGTTTTTAGGAGATAGTCAAGCCAGTGCCATCATGTGTCGAATCAGTTAAGAGTTAGTGACTGAGACATTGCTATCACTTGCTACCATTTTGATGCTGCTCGTTAGTTGTTAGCAGTTTATGGATGGGGTTATCCTACTAGTGATGAGCAGGAAGGTAGTTATCTTTCCTTGACAAAGATCCACTCTTTATGGGAGGCTATTCGGATTTTGAGACAGAATTATATGTAGTTGGTAGCTGACAGAGATTATCTTATGGAGTGGGGTAGTACAGCATATGATGCATTGTTGGCCAAGGAAGATGAGGTGAGTGAGCTTATTGAGCAGCTTGAGGTGACTTCTGAGATTCTTGAGAGTACACAGTTGGCTTTCAAGGAGTCACAATTTCATTTGGCTAAGGTGACCATGGAGTTAGAGCAGCTACATTCTTTACCTGATTCTATATAGTCACAAGTTGTGGTGTTTGGTGATCCGAGGATGTCCATGGCCGAGATTGTCAGAGACTGTGGAGATGGGGATGCATCCATCCTTGATACTAACATTGGCATATCAGGTTCATTCCCACTAGAGTCAAGTTCAATTGAGTTGGGTGTTGTAGCAGATTGTTGTATGCCTGACATGGTGTTGGCCTCTAGTACTGATGGCACAGAGACTAGAGATGTATCAAAGATCACGTGTGATGTTGATGAGTCGACAGTTGGTATGATTCTTGCTAGTAATACTACTCCCTTGGTGATATCTTCAGAGGTAGTAGTTAGTTCCAACATGGTTAATGATCAATTGTAGTTAGTTTCATCTGGATTATAGTCTAAGCCACTGATTGAGATTGGTGCATTCTATCGGCATTACACTATGAGGTACGCTCATCAATTTACCTTTGATGACCATGTTGATGAGATTATGATACAGAGATGTACTTTGGTTCCTAGTGCTTATCATCAGTTATGGAATAGTTTGATGCCTCAGGATGAGAGTTGTGATGGGCACGACATGGCGATAGGTCCTGTAGTTGATAGCTTGATAATACATGACTTAGAGCAGGATTTTTGGAGTGATGCTTCAGCAGGTGTTGTTATTGATTCTACTCCTTTGGCTATGACAACTCCTGACTTAGCTAGTGATCAATCATAGTGGGTTGTATCACTTGTTCATGGCGAGTTGTTGACTAAGGTTGGTTTTTTTAATCAACATTATATTGCAGGGTATGTACATTAGTTAGCAATTGATCCTTGTGTTGAGGAGTTGATGGCAGGAAAATTTGGTTTGGGTTCCATTTCTTATTGTTTATCTTGTGATGGCTTTTCACCATCAGGGGTGCATGGGAGTTATGGTTATGAGACAATGGCCGATTATCTACAGAGTTGTGTTGACTGCAGGAGTTGTACAGTGTGTCGATTCTCCATACTTGGTACAATTTCATTCGGGAGCATTCACCATTGTTGCAGAGTTGGATTGTACATTCCATATAGGCCAGTGGAATGCATTGATGGTATTTACTATGTTGGTAGTCCACTTTACTTGGGTTTTGATGTTCTAAGAGTTTGTGTCTCATGGTTTTTTGACTGTGGTAGTGGTGATTTTGGAGTTTGGTTGAGCTATAATTGTCAGTTTGATTATGGATTCCTCTTGGTCATATTGCAGAGGATATTGCAGGAGCCTGTGTTAATTGGTAGTAGTATAGTTCATGACTACATTTGGGATCCAGGTGGATTGATTGGTTTATTGTTCAGCCATTGCTTGAGGACAAGAAATTTTTGGGAGGGGAGGACTTGTCATGTCCCCTTTTCAAATAATTAAAAAATAATAATCTTTGCTAAGGCAGGCAGGCCCAAGAAAGTGAAGTTTCGGAAAAAGGGGGTTAATCTTTGGAAACCGTTGGAATAATAAATGAAAGTTATTATTAAAATATATTTCATTAACCTCTCTTGGATGTGAGTTATGGTTATGCCCTCTTTTAAGGGGGTTTGGAGGCATTTTGGGCTGATTCCAAAACTTGATTTTTGCTCATTCTTTGTTATTCTTCAGAGGCTGCCAAACTTGTGGAGAAGGAGCCCCAAGAACGGGAGTTTGCAGGTTTCCAGGGAGACCCAAGAATGGGAGTTTGCAGGTTTCCAAGAAGGCTAAGGATGGTATTTTGAAGCCATTCCATGTGCATGCTCATACAGAGTTTGCCTTTGTGCTGAACAATGCAGATTTGTGGGTTTTCGGGTGTGTTTTTGGTATGAGTTTGGTGTTTCCAATTGAGTATTTCATATCAGTTTGGGTTGCTTCTGTATTTCAAACTTTAAGGTGTTAAAATAGAGCTGAACATATGTATTGGTACATGATTAAACTTCTGGGATAGATTATTAGTGTTTTTGTGGTGTTTTCGGGCATTTTTGTGTTAATTTTGGGAGCCCGATGAGCATAGTTTTTGTCCTACATTTGTGAACTGTTGTGTACAGGCTATATGGATCTAGAAATGTCATTTTTTAGGCTGTTATGCTGCTGAAATTTCTGTAAAAATGTCCATTTTTAGATTTATTAATAATTTGTGAAGTTGTGAAGCTTTTGGCACTATTTTCAGCATACCCGATTTGGGGTTTCTGGAGAAATTTGGTGGATCTTTGTGATATTAGTTGTTTGATCTTAAAGATCTGATTAGAGGTTGGAAATATCATAAAAAATTAGAAAAGGGAGATTTTAGTGGTATCAAAGCCATGATCTTGCCAGCTTGAGGGTTTGTAGAAGTTTTCATGTCAGTTTTGACAACTACCCAGATCTTGCATGTTAGTTTTGACAACTACCCAGATCTTGCATGCATGAAGGAAGAAGGAGGATACTGATAGTATGTTGGTAGAATATTTCTCCCATTGTAGAGAAAAGAAACATAACTACTGATGTAAGCCTATTGCTAGCTTAGAATCACAACATGTGCCTACTGAGTTCAAGGCAATTGATGAAGATGGGGAAGTCCTCTATGTTGCTCAATGAAGGCCGTGGGCTCCAAGATCATGTATTCCTCAAGACCCACTCCATAATTATGGTGGTAATAGTCAATGGAAACAACATCATGGTAATTATAATCATTGGTAGCAACCTAACCAAGGTTGGTAGTAGCCTAACCAAGGTTGGCAGCAGCCTAATCAAGAATGGCCACAGTCCAACCAAGGATGGTTGTGGCCCAACCAAGGATGGTAGTAGCCCAACCAAGGTTGGCACCAACCTCAGCAGGGTTGGCAACAACCTCAACAAGGTTGGCAGCAAACCCAGAATTGGCAGCAGCACCAGCATCAACCGGCCTTGAGTCAACCTCCTCAATAGAAAGCCTTAATGCCTCCTGCAACCAATACAACCCATCCAAAACAACCACAGTTACCTGCACAACCTATACCTAATCCTAATAGTAAAAAACCTTCAGCCCAACAAAAAAGTTATTCCATTACCCTGAATGATATCCATCTAAGATCTGGAACAATGCTTGCCTCACCTCAGCAGCCCATTATAACAAAAATAGATGATACAAATGTTGATTCAATTCAAGAACCTACCACCACTATTTCTCCTACAGCCAAGACACCACCATTTCCTAGTAGGTTAATAGAGAAAATCCTACTAAGAGAAAATCAAGCTACACTAGACTTACTTGAGGAACTTAAGAAAATGACGGTAAAAATTCCCTTGCTTGATGCAATAAAGGAAGTACCTATATATTCAAAAGCTATCAAAGAAGCTTGTGTTAAAAAGCTAGGAAGGAAAAAGAAAGACCCAAAGACTATCCATGTCCTTGGACAACTTTCTGATCTTATGTTTCATAACTGCAAAATGCCTAAGTATGTAGACCCTGGAAGCCCAATAGTGACCCTCATCATTCAAGGAGTGCAAGTGCAGAACATCTTAATAGACGTAGGAGCATCCATCAATTTAATGACCAAGGAAGTAGTGTCCAAATTAAGCATCATTAGTCTTAGGCAAACACCAACAATCTTGCAACTAGTAGATAGTTCCACCATCATTCCTGATGGTATGCTAGAAGATGTCTCTGTCACATTACATTTATGGCAGTATCCAATTGATTTTGTCGTACTCTCTCCAAAAACTAGTACTAGGGGATACCCTATGAATTTAGGAAGACTATGCTTAGCCATAGTAGATGCTTATATTGCATGCCAATCTAGAAAAATGACTATTTCGTATGGAACAACCATTAAAAATTTAACCTTGTATTCGCCTACTCAACCTTTGCTACGGGATGATCAAGTTGTCTAGCCAAATATGGATGACTCTGATATGGACATAGATTCTATTCAACAATTGATGATGACATCACGAGACTCATTTGTAAACATTAAAGAAGAAGATGATGTCATTTCTTCTATCATACTAAATGAGTATGGAACACAACCTGAGACATCTTCTAAGAAAAAGTGTGTTTTAGAAAGCATTCTGGCTTTATCTACTGAACTACATTATTCTAAGTCTACACAGCCTATGCATTCACTCCTACCACATGAGATAGATTCACAACCAATTGTGCAAATTTCAATGGCTCAAAAGTAGTCAAAACAACAATCATTCCAGGAAGAGAATTAAATATAAGGAAGTCCTTATCGTAGGCACAACATCATGATACCTTGCAGCTGTTACAAAAGTACCAGGATGCTTTTCCTTGGGAGTATATAGATATGAAAGGTTTGGATCTTGCACTCTGTACCCATAGAATTTATATCAATTCAGATTATAAACCTATGAGACAACCTCAGCGTAGGATAAACCTAGCATTAAGGGATATTTTACAAAATGAATTGCAAAAGCTACTCAATGCTGGCTTCATATATCCTATTTTAGATAGCCAATGGGTGTCACCATTGGTTATTATTCCCAAAAAGGGGGGGAAATGGCAAGTCTACATAGATTATAGACAACTTAACTTTGCTACCAAGAAGGATCATTTTCCATTGCCTTTTGTCAATCAAGTTCTTGACAATCTTGCAGGAAAAATTTTTTTTTCATTCTTGGATGGATTCAGTGACTACAATCAAATCCAGATAGCACTAAAGGATTAGGAAAATACCACATTCACATGTCCATGGGGAACATTCGCTTATGTTTTCCTACCATTTGGTTTGTGCAATGCACTTGCAACTTTCCAAAGAGCTGTCATTAGCATTTTTTCTGACATATCTGTAGATTGTAGATTGTTTGGAAGTATATGTGGATGACTTCACCACATATGGAAAAACATTTGCAGAAGCCAAGGAAAACTTGGAAAAGGTTTTACAAAGATGCAAAGATTACAATTTGTCTTTAAATAGTAAAAAGTGCTTTATGATGATGCAAGAAGGAGTGGTGTTGGGACACTTTATTTCCCCTAAAGGAATTGAAGTAGATCCAACAAAAATAGAAGTCATACATACATTGGTTGTACCAGCTAAATTGTAAGAAGTCAAGAGTTTTCTAGGACATGCAAGATATTATTGATGTTTTATCAAAGATTTCAGTCATATATAAATTTCTTTGAAAAGACGCAAAATTTGTATGGGATTCAGAGTGTACAAAAGCTTTCCTATAGCTTAAGGAAGCCCTCTCAATAGCACTAGTGCTTTGAGGACCAAATGGGGAGTTAACTTTTCACATGCACATAGATGCTTCAGATCATGCTATTGGAGTGGTACTTGGCCAAAAGATAGATTTAGTAGAACATGCAATTTACTATATCAACAAAAATCTTCAAAGAGCCGAGTATAACTACACTGTGACAGAGAAAGAACTGCTTGCTATAATTTATGCTCTAAATAAATTCAGACATTACATTATAGGATACCAAATATTTGTACATATAGATCACTCTGCTATCAAATATCTGATGAACAAGCCAAAAATCTCCGGATGATTGGCTCAATGGTTGTTATTAATGCATGAATTTGACATCACCATTATTGACAAACTAGGAAAAGAAAATGTTGTGGCTGATTTCTTGTCTTGACTTCAAACACTTGATGATCCTATAGCCATAGAAGATAGCTTTCCTGATGAGAATCTCTTCCTTTTTTCAATAGAAAACCCTTGGTATGCTGATATTGCCAACTATCTAACTACTGGCAAAACTCCTCCACATTTTTCTACAAAAGAAAAATGATTGCTAGCATAAAAGAGTTTTAATTTCTCATGGATCTCAAGATTCATGTTTTATACTGGACCAGACCAGGTAACACGAAGATGTCTTAGAGAAGATGAAACATATGATGTTCTTCATGCTTGTCATGATGAGCTCTATGGTGGTCACTTTGCTAACAAATAGACTACATTAAAAATTCTAAATACAGGTTATTATTGGCCTACACTTCACAAAGATGCAGCTCAGTATACAAAAAAAAGTGATAAATGTCAAAGAATGGGTAGACTGACAAAAATAGGTGAAATGCCCCTGCAACCACAGACAGTAGTAGAACCATTTGATAAATGGGGAATTGATTTTGTTGGCCCTATTGAACCACCATCAGAAGGGAAAAGTTACATATTGGTTTGCACTGATTATGTTACTAAGTGGGCTGAAGAAAAACCCATGAAGCATCCTCGTGACAATAATGTTGCCAAATTTTTGTACGAATGTATCTTTACTGGACTTGGTGTTCCAAGAGAATTAAAATCAGATCAAGGGTCTCAGTTCACATCTAATCTCATAGTAGAACTCATGGAAGAGTATAAAATTTAGCATGGAAAATCATCTCTGTATCATCCACAAGCCAATGGATAGGTAGAAGTGACAAATAGAGAGCTTGAACATATTCTCACTAAAATAGTGTCTTTGCATTGGAAAGATTGGGTGGCTAGACTTCCTAAAGCCTTATGGGCGTACAAAACAACATGGAAATCCACTATTGGGTTTATACCTTTTCAACTCCTATATGGGAAGATAGCTCTTATGCCCATTGAATTTGAGCATAAAACTCTGCAGACAACTTTGAAACTTGATATTACCCTTCCTACAACACAACAAGATCATATTTTACATCTCAATGAGCTGGATGAATGGCAAAAATCAGCTCTTCATAACACATAATTAATTCAGAGTTAAAGAAAGCAATGGTATCAAAAATTCATTAAAGATAGAGAATTTTCTATTGGTGATTGGGTGCTCCTGTATGATTCATGATATCAGCATCACCAATGAAAATTTCACACATGATGGCTTGGTCCCTATGAAATTATTACAATTTTTAACAATGGAGTAATTCAACTGTCAACAATTGATCCATTCAAGTTCAAACTCCTGGTTAATGGGCATCGCCTAAAGTTATATCATAAACCAACAACCAAGGAAGAATTTCTTCAACAGTTCACCACAACAGAAACATCTCTTCCTACAGCCACTTCATCTGAGTCTTCCACTCAGATGCCTATAGCCCCTTGAATTTATTTTCAAGGCCTTCATAATAAAAAATTTGCACTCATGTGAAAATTCATTCATTTTCCACCTCATTCCATCCCATCTTCTTGTCTTTCCATCATCATGCCATCTCACTTTCTCTTGTATGACAATATTCGGACCATCCTTCCTATCACACCTTAGGTTAGTCACATTCGACCCATTTGCATTTATTTAATTTATTATTTATTTATAAAAGCATGTTATTTCAATTTTTAGAATTTGCAATCTTTATGGTCTGGTGGGACCCAGTCTCTGCTAGGTTGGGGGGAGGGAAAATCGAAATCATGAATGCAAAATCAAGGAAATCTTAAATTGGCATGTAGGATGTACGGAGAAGGGTCATTTAAGTAATGAGCTGGCACCCTTTGTACTTCCAAAATGTGTGAAATAATGTAAAGAAGGCTAACTATTAAATCATGATTTCACATAACCCCTCATTAATATGTCGTATATTTTTTAGCACGATCTTTATCCTCATTATGGTCTAATGATTAAAATGCTATCATGAAGTACTATCATGAAGTACTGAAGGATGTGATGTTTGGAAAGCATTCAATACTTTCAATTTCCCTTTGTTGAAACCCTTGTAGCTATCACCACCCATACTTTCAAAATCACTTGCAGTGAATTTTCCTATACTAGCATTTTTTTTTCAAAAACATGGGTGGAGAACCTCAATGGCATGAACCAACAGACCACAAAGTCTTACTAGTAGACCCAAAAACATGTAGTTTTCTTCAACAATGAGGTTGGTTGGCTTATTGTCTCATTTTGAAGCAGTTTAATCAGGAAATTGCACTCCAATTTCATAATATATTGAGGGATGGATATGCAACTGTTAAGGGCATTCGAATAGAATTCACCAAAGAAGTGGTGGCAGAAGTTTTTGGTTTGCCAACAAATGGAGAACGTTGGACAAAGGACATGGATGTGCCACAAACAAAAGAGAAATTGTTAGTACTTGGAGATCCTCAGCAGAAGGAAAACAAAAATCAAGGTACATTACGATTATCTCTCCCTCTACAATTCATCCACCTTGCTGAATTTATCATAAGATATTTTACCTGTGAAGGAAGATATTCCTATTTGCATGTTGTTCATTTCAAAATTTTGAGTGGTTTACGACATGGGGATTGTCCTGTAAATCTTCCAACTTTCCTTTATAATATTATCAAAAGGAAAGCTACCTATGTATAGCAAGGTAGAACCTATTCAATATCCCACCATTGCTTAATTAGGGCTATAATTAAAAAGGAATTGACTAGGCAACACTTGGGAACATGGGAGGATTTTGTAAAACTAAGGATAGAGGGACCTAAAAGGGGTGAACCTAAAGGACAAGGAGTGGGGACAAGAGAGAAAATTATTGTAGGAGTCAGGAAAGTAGAATATAGAATGGCTCAAGAAGCTTTGGCTTCTGCTTCTGTACCTACAACTACAAAAAGGAAAATTTTGGTTGCAGAAGCCTCAACTTCTAGGAAGAGAAAACTAGCCACACGTGCCACCAAGGAAGGTTCAGAAGAAGTATCTCCAGTATCACAAGAACCTACACTTAACCCAAATAAGGGAAAATCCACCAATAAGGGCAAGAAACCAATTCCTACTCCACGATGAGTCACCGGAATGTTTGTGGTAAATTTGAGAACTGAACCTCTTGCACCACCCACTGAGCCTCCTATACCACCTATTGATGTTGAAACTCTAGTACCTACACTTGTACGATGACCTAAGCACACAAAACCTACTCTTGAACATGAAAATGATCTTGAAAAAATTCATGCAAAACCAAATAGCCTTATTAATATTGATAGTGACACAGAGTCCTCAGAGGAAATAGTGTCCGAGGTTGGACAACCAGTGAAGGAAATTGATAATCTACCACCAGAGGAATATCCATCTATTGCACAAGAAATAGTTCAGAAAATTGTTGAAATATTTCAAGTTAAAATGACTATTGCATCCAATCTTGTAGCCATTGCCCCTTCAGAAAAAGTTGATAACACTGTTGCTTGTCAAAATAACAGCTTTGTTGAATGTCAGCATTCTCAAGATGATAGCACTGATAACTACCATCATCTTGATCATCGCCTTAAATATTATAGACCTATTGTCTGTCATCATACACTACCAGACATTTCTACACTATTAACAACTAGCTTTAGTTTATACCAATAGTTTTAATGGGAAAAAGAAAATTGGGATCTAAAAAGGAAGCAATTGTTTAGAACTATTAGGGAACAAGCACAACAAACTGAAGAGAAGGATAGTGAAATTATGGTCCTACAATAACGTGTCATGAAGATTACAGAGCTCATTCCAGAGCTTGTAAATTGTAGGTCCCCATCTCCAGACTACACACTATTCCTAAAGGAGAAAATGATTGATTTTCAATTGTCTCAAATTACTCAGGGGTTGAACCCTTCCTTACACACTCCCCAGGAATTTTATGCAACATTCAATTCAGTTCCAATGACTGTACAGAATCTCCTTTGTGAGTTATATGTTCATAATCTTGCTCTACCAAATGATAAAGATTGGAATTCATTATTATATGTGGGAGATGTACAGTTTAGGGCCACTATGTCATGGATGCAGAATGAGATTAGTTGAGAGAACTAGGCTGCTCCTTACAGGGAAAAAAAAATGTTTGAACCATTGTACATTTTGCTAGAGGTACAAAATTCTTATAGAGTATTCTTCGATTGGCTTTCCATTAACAATAATCATAGTGCTGCTATCAAAATTCAGTTGTTCGTGAATAGGCATTTCTAGATTGGGAGCAACATTTCTCTACAAATGCCACTGATGCTATACAAGCCTACCTTCAAACATAGATCTGATTGCCAGAAGATCTGAAAACAAGGGAGTTACACTCTCCCCAAAATTTGGAGTTGGCCATCAATAGGATTCCCAGGTATATGATGTTAGGTAGAAGTCAAAAAAATTATTGGGTACCTCTTCATTTCTAATTGCCAATACTCTTACATCTTATGCTTGGAAAGTATGATTCATTTGTTGAATATAACATAATTGCCAAAGAACAGAAATGGAAAGGTTGAAACAAAATCATGGATATTTTATTTATAGAGCTCATGAATCAAGGGAGAAAATTTCCAATAATCTCAAGTTGCGGATGAGAATTAGAAACCTATAGATGCTGAAGGGACCAACCTAAGGATAGTTGGGGGGGAAAATGATGACATGAAGAAATAGAAGTCTTATTAGCCCTTTTTGTGAACATTTGTCTATTACATGCTGAACTTTATCATCTTTTAGTATAAATGGTTTTTAACTTTTGATGTATAAAGTATGGACATAAGGCATAAAAATACCAATCGGAATTATATCTAAAAAGGGGATTATTTTGTGGTAAAAATATTTCTTCATGAATGTTTGATATGGGTAGATCTTCCTACAGTTAAAGAGATTGCAAAAATTGTTAGTTGAATAATTAATGCCTTTTCTTTATAAGCTAATAAATGAAAATAAATGTTTGTGGGAAGTCTTGTGTGTATTCAACATTGATCGCAGGGATACAAGCTAAGTGAGAATTAAACAAACTATGAAGGAATAATGCTAAGGCATTAATTATATTAAGGAGAAGTGTTATGACACAGTTGTAGCTAGAAGACTTGGCGGCAAACTCAAAAGGGACCTATTTTAATGAATAACAAAGAAAGACCTAATAAAGCGATTGAGAAAGGAAGCAAGCATCAAAGCAATCAGTTAAACATGCAACACATGATACCTGGATTCCTGGAAGCTATTTGAAATTAGATAAACAAGCAGATCTACCATTTGCTATGATCTCTATATTTGTGTGGAATTTAAGGGAGAATTAATGTCTTTCCAATTGTATGTTTGTAGTCTTAAGTTGTAACTGACTTTCCTTCATGAGAGAGTCATAGTTTTAGGAGTTTTTTGTTCTTCTTTCCCTTTAAATAAGACCTTGTCTATATCTATGAGGTTAAGTAGTGAATAGATATACAGAGTTGATAGACATCTTATTATTTTTCCCAAGTTATTGTAATACTGCATATTTGATGAATACATGCCTTTACTGAGTTTCTACACTTTTATCTGAGCTTATCTTTCTTTCATTCTTTCATGGGGGCCCACGCAGAAGGTGGAGTTTACTTTAGTAAGTAGGAGTTAGACTCAATTGTCTAAGTTAAGATAGAACTGTTGTTCCTACAGACACTGAAAACAGAACCAGTCATTGTTCCTACAGTAGTAGGTGCATAGATGTATGGCTAAATAATTAGAATTTCCTTCAAAGTATTTGATATTTTTCTCTCCTTTGGATAAATTAGATTTCCTTAATGGTTATTGCATTCAAGGTAGTAATGACTTTTAGTGAAAACTAGAGCATATATTTTGTAGACATCATCTCAAGTTCATGCTCCCGGATTGACATTTAATGAAAATCAGCATAGTACTTTGGTAGTAAGGGATGTCCAATCCTATAACTAAAAAGGTGTTATATTGATTAGACACTAAGTGTCAAACCCTAATTATAAATATCAAACCATAATCATCACCTTAATCATAAATGATAAACTCCTATCCTAAATGCTTAACCCTTATCTCAAATGTTAATAATCCTAATCCTAATCCTATCCCTAAATCCTAACCCTTACACAAACTCTAACCTTAATTGAAACCCTAACCCTAATCCCAAAATAAAAAAAATAAATCTAAAGTATTAAATACTAAATATTAGATCCTTAGCTAAAAAATAATCCTAAATAGTAAATGATAATTGCAAATGAAAAACCCTAACTCTTCAAATGTTAAACCATAGTTTTCAATGATAAATTGTAATCACATCCCTAAATATAAATGCTAAAATTGTATTTTAAAAGGTAAAACCTAACCTTAATATAATGTAGCCCAACAATAACTTAGAAAATTACATGAAATAAAAATTATAGAATGCCAATTTTTTCATTAATTCTTCCCAAGTCTACTCTGCCCTACAATGAAAGAAAATGCATACTTATTATAATTTTAAAAATTACCATATTTGGTAGATTTTCAACAAAAATAGATTTTTCCTTATTTGGTAATTTTCAAAACCCATCCTACAAATCCCAATTTTTCCCAAGAAAAGCCCCCAACTTAGGCAAGATGAATTGCCATATAATCTACGAAATCAAGAATATGATTTTGGATTTTAAAAAAAATACCTTCCAAAAAATAGGAGAAAAACACAAAAAATCAAATTCATAGGTCAAGATGAAATTTCAAGCTATCAGAAGAATGTTAAAATGACCACCTAGTGAACTAAGCTAGATCAACAATCCAAATAACTCCTCCTCATGCAACTACCTATAAAATTTAAGCCAAAACCCACATTTGAGTCAAAAGTTATGACCCCGAGATGTTCCTACATCATAATATTTGTTAGTGTAAATAGGTATTTACTATTTACACTTTACTTAAGTTTACTTAGGTTAGTGCATTATTTTATTATTTCTCTTTATGAGACACTTAGGAGTTTGCACACCTTTTTGGGTTGTCATGTAGACAACATAGAAGTACACAACTCTAATTATGCACATGGTGTCTACACCATAGAAGTTTGCATCATTCACTGAGTTGTCATCTAGACAAGATAGTTTTTCACACTCCTAATTTAGCACATGGTGTCTACAACACTGATGTGTGTGTTTCACTTTTGTAGGCTTATCCTCTCATCATCGTACTTACTTCCATGCATAATGGAGGATAACCCATATCTGGTGGAGATGTGTCTGGTTGTTGGACTTATCATGATGCTGATTCTAAGGCATTCTAGATGCATCTCAGAGGCCTTTATATTGAGGCACTCCTAGTGTGCTTGTACATTGTATTGAATACTATACAATTATTCTGATCATACTCTGGTCTAATTTGTGCTTGTGTTTTGAGTTCCTTGGTCTTGGGTGAATTCTACCATAAGGCAGATTCTTACATGGTATCAAAGCTGAGGAAGATACTCATCACATAGCCATTGGAGACCTCATTGATTCTTCTCTCTAAGGGACTCGACTTAGATCTGGAGCATCAACAACAATTGGGAACATCTAGAGCTGAAGAAAACCTCACCATTATGTCTGGAGTGATGATTCAGTGAAGATTGACTATAAATTTTCCTATTTTAGGCCATAGTCAACTGGGATGAAATATTTTTTTGCAAATTGGTACCCAAAGACCCAATTTGCAAGCACAGGTATGGTCATTATTTGATTTGCAATTTATTTTTTAGATTAGTTCAATACTATATATTTTTTGTAATTTCAAAAAAAAAATCAAATTTTATTGCCAAGTCGGCCATGGAGAGAAAGGCAGAGAAATTTTTTACCGTATAGGTGCTCCTGGCCCTACACGCTCAATATTTTGCGCATAATATTTTTATTTATTTGCAGGTGACTTAATATTTTCTAGCAAATTTAGAGCTAGCCCTTCCAAATTTAGTAGTGGTCAAACTAAATTTTGGTAAGCCTCTTTATCAAATACTGGCCATCCTTGGCACATTGGCGGTGAGCTCATACATATCCTAGTAGGCATTTCAATTCATGTTTAAACACTAGGCTTTGTTGTTTAAAAATAACATCTCAAACCTTGTAGGGTTCATGTGGGATAATACCCATTGCCCCCCACTGCCATAATATTTCTTTTGAAACCCATTTTCAATAGTCTAGTAGCCTAATAAATAACTTTTCCAATCACTGCAAACTGTCCTCAGTGTAGGTTAGACATGCGTCATAGTTGAGTGGCTTGCCCAGTATACCACACCTTCTAGAAATCTGCCCTCCACATCATCGTGCACCACGTGATGCTATTCCATCCAACCTATGGCGATTTTCCATGCAGATGAATATAAATTTTCCACACAACATTTTTGACAGCAGCAATGGGACTAATAGATCAGATATAGTTAGCACTACCACCTGTCCCAATGTGTATGCCTTGTCAAACACAATCAATGCTGACGTAAGCTTCCAGCTGTCAACCATGTCACCTATCGTGCACTACATAGTTAGCAGCAATTGTACACCATGCAAGGTGACATGTCATCATTTTTTGTACAATTTTTATAGTTCCACATCAATAGCCGTATAGGGTCACATCATCTCAAGTTTACGCAGATGTTGATGTCCGCATATCATAGGCCTAAATTTGATGACTGTTTGACCATCATACTAGGGCATTTTTGAAATACTGCGATAGCCATTTGATCATCAAATTTAACATGGTGTTTTCCTTTGCAAACCCCTCTTTAGATGTAGTTTTGATTTGGTAGTTTAACTTCAAACGGCCATAACTCGATCATCGGGGCTCCAAATTAGGTGCAATTTTGTAAAAATTTGGGTAAAATTTCCTAAATTTTTAAGTGGTGTAGCTATTTTCTAGTTTTGGTGCATGGTTTGGTCAATATAAGCATTTTTTGGTGATTGTGCCTATCTAATCCTTTTTTTTTCAACTTCAAATGCATTGGACTCCTTTTTAGGTTCCATTTTTTTTCAAAGTGTATATTTTTTTTGTCTAGTTTTCAGATCTGTAGTTAGATTATACTCTTATTTGGACAAAAGTATCACTTTTAGAGATAGGTTTTGTTTTGCATTGTATTGCTTCATAATTGATGTAATTTTGAGCTACATTGTAATAGTCCAAATTTGTACTCTATATAGAGGTTGTAATCAGCAAAATTAAAAAGCCCACTTTGTCCATTTTGGCAAGTGGTCCATTGTAAATGCACTATATATAAAGTGACAAAATCATTTTTTTTGGGGGGGGGGAGTTTTTGATTGAGTGAAAAGGGGGGGAGGGGGTGTATTGTGTACCGTGTCTCCTTGATCTTGTATTCTTGCATTATGAGTTCTTTTTCAAAGTTAACTCCACATAATTATGCTACTTGGAAAGAAAACATTAAAGAGCCATTGGTAGAAAAAGGTTTATGGCATTATGTCACTGGTGCTACAAAGAAACCTCTTGCAGATGTTGATGAAGCTTGGAAAGAAGACTAGGAATCCAAATAAGAGATGGCCTTAGGAACCTTGTTGAAAAATATCTTTGTTCCTATCAAATTTCACATTAGGAAGCTTATAGATCCTATAGAGGTTTGGGCTAAACTAGAAGCTTTGTATGAGACAATAGATGAAGACATGGCTTACACTATAGAGGATAAACTTCTCAAGTTGGATCCTAGAAATTTTGACACAATTAAAGACTATCTTACCCAAGTAGAAATGTATAGGGCATAGTTGAACGATTATATTGAACCCATTAAAGATGGAAAGATGATTAAACACATCATGACTCATCTTCCACCTGAATATGCTCCTTTTTTTTCTAGCTTTAATACACATAAAGTGACAATGGGTACTACCTATGTTAAGCCTTCATTTGAGAAATACTTAGAAATGTTGATCTTTGAACATGACAATCTAATAGGAATGGGAATTCTCAAGTCTTCCAAAACCAAAGCCTTGGTAGCAAATGAAAGTAATCTAAGTGGTAAAAAAGCAAACAAGAAGTAGAAGCAATGGAAGGTTAAGCCATAAGACGAAACACAACAGTCCTCTTCAAAACAACAATCTTCCTCAAATCAATCTTCTTCACAAGAAGGAAAGTCTTCTTCCAAGAACAATCAAAATGGGAACAATTCTAACAAGAAGGAGAAGAAAACATGTTCCTATTGTAAGAGGAATGGTCATGATGAACATAAGTGCAAAGATAAGTAGATTGTTGAATTGGTCAACATTATGAGTAAACAAAAAATTTATGTTCCAAATGCATGTAAGGACAAGGGTTCTTCATCCACTTCAAAGGGCAAGCGCCAAGCTTTAGTTGCAAGTACAAACAATGCTAAGGAATGGGTTCTAGATTCAAGAGCAACTCATCATATGGGTGCTTCAAGGGAGCAATTTTCCTATTTAAAACCTTCAAATGTACCATACATCTATCTGGGCAATGATACTCAAGTTGAAGTAGTTGAGTTAGAGAATGGTGTCTTCAAGGATGTACTACATGTTCTTAATCTTAGTGCCAACCTTCTCTCCATTTATCAAATCACTCATTATGGATGTGGCAACAAAGTAGAGTTCCTCCCCAACATAGTAGTGGTGAAAAATCTCAAAGATGATTCAACGGTGGTGGTTGGAAAGGCAAACCATGAGACAAGACTTTATTCTTTCTCACACTTTGTGCTTAAGTCCACATCTCTTGCCTTGTTGACTCATTCAAACACTCAAAGTAAACTATGGCATGAGAGATTTGGGCATCTTAATTATTGCTACCTTTAGCAAATAATCAGCAAGTAAATGGTCATTGGTCTACCTCAAGTCAAGTTTTTAGAGGGTGTATGTCTAGGTTGTGAAGTGGGTAAACATCCTAAAGAGAAATATGACAAGAAGAATTCTTGGAAGGCAACTGCTATTCTAGAATTGGTTCATAGTGATGTAGCTGGTCCTTTTCCAGTACCATCTTTTGGTAAGGCCCACTATGTTCTCACATTTATTGATGACTTTTAAAGGTAGACTTGGGGTCTTTTTCCTTGGTCATAAGAGTGAATTCTTTGACAACTTTCTCACATTCAAAGCTCAAGTTGAGAAGAAATCTGGAAAAGCTATCAAGATCTTAAGGAAAAATAATGGTAGAGAATATGTCAATTCTAGGCTTATAGACTATTGCACACATGAGGGGATAGATCTTCAACATTTAGTTAAAGAAAAAAACCCTTAAGGAAATGAAAACATGCACACTTCAACACAACTCTCTCCATCTAGTGTTTTGGGTTGAAGCCATGTTTTGTGCCAACTACATCCAAATCCAAAGTTTACATAAGACCTTAGATGGAATAACACCTTTTGAGGCATGGTGTGGTACGAAACCAAGTGTTAAGAACTTCAAATTTTTTGGTTGTCCAGCATGGGCAAGGATACCTCCACAAAAGTGAAAGGCATTAGAACCCCAAAGAAAACCATGCATATTTGTTAGATATCCTAATCATCTCAAGGCATACGAACTAATGGATCCAAAGATGTGTGAAATTTTTTATGAGAGGAGTGTTCACTTTGAAGAGACATGTCCAAGTTTGGCATCTTCAACTCCTCCTTCTTCCTCTTTAATGGAAAGTGATCATAGTGATGATAGTGACTTAGAAGATGAGATACCTCCAACTTTGACTCGTAGGACATCACCTTCATAGGGTCAACAAACTGTTGATGGTGCTCCTTCTTCCTCTTCCACTAAACCTCATTGGGCATAGAAACCTCTTGATGTAGCAGGTTCATTGGTGGGAAATCCTTCAGACACTCAAAGGACTAAGTCATAGGACAAGTCATTTCCACATGCATACATAGCCATTGCTTTAGATCCACAATTTTTTAAGGAAGCATCGAGGATTCTAGAATGGGGTAAGGCTATGGAGGAACAATACAATTCATTGATGAAAAAAATGCATGGGACTTAGTTCCCTATCCAAAGGGAAGAAAAGTGGTTCAATGCAAGTGGATCTATCAAACCAAATTTGTAGTGGATGGAAGTGTGGATAAACATAAGGCTAGACTAGTTGCCAAAGGTTTCTCACAGGTTCCAGGTATTGACTATACAAAGACTTTTGCACTGGTTGCCAAGATGAAATCCATTCACCTAAATGTTAAGAGCACATTTTTGAATGGTGACCTTCATGAAGAAATTTATATGGAGCAACCACAGGGGTTCATATAAGATTCTACTATGGTTTGTAGATTGAAAAAGTCTATTTATGGTCTAAAGTAGGCTCCTCAGGCTTGGTATGCCAAAATGGATTCCTTCCTCCTCTCAGGAGGTTTCACCAAATGTCATTCTAGTTTGAATGTCTACATTCTTCAGAAGGATGACTCTCACTTGATCTTAGTGCTTTCTATCAATGACTTGATCATTATAGGGAGCACTAAATCCATCATAGCCAGTGTCAAGACCTCTCTACAATATATATTTGCCATGATAGACTTTGGTTTGCTACATTACTTCCTTGACATAGAGATCACACTTTAACAGCCCAAGTATGCTCTTGACTTTCTTTCTCAATTTTACATGAGTGACTGCAAGCCTACTCCTACTCCCTTCCTATCAGGTGTCAAGCTAGAGGCTAAGTGTACCACTCCACTTGTTGATGCAACATTATATAGATAGTTAGTTGGGAGCTTTTCTACTTGACACATACATGCCCTGATATTTCTTTTGTAATTGGTATGGTTTCATGCTTTATACAAGAACCTCATGAGCTTCATTGGAAGGCTGCCAAGCACATTTTTCACTACATCAAGGGTACATATACACATGGGATTCATTATGCAGCAGGTACATGGCTTTAGTTGATTGGATACATAGATTTAGACTATGCAGGAGGCTTAGATTCTTAGAAGTCTACTTCAAGGTACATATTTCACCTTGGTTTCGGCCCAATTTGTTTGCAAAGTAAGAAGCAAAATAATGTTGTTCTTTCTTCCATAGAGGTTGAGTATTGAAGGGCTATCAATGCAGCTACAGAGGCTCTTTGGTTACAACATATCCTGGAGGAGTTTGGATTTGTTCTACCTAAGCTGATAGTTATTCATTGTGACAACTAGAGTGCCATTGAAATCTCTAAGCATCCAGTTCAGCATCAGCAAATGAAGAACATTGAGGTTCATATGCACTATATCAGAGAGCTTATACATGAGTAGATCATTACACTACAAAACTATCCTACAATAGAGCAAGTCGCTAATATCTTCACCAAACCCTTCACTAAGATCAAGTACACTCATTTTTTAGATCTCTTGGGGGTGTGGGATGTTGCAGAAAGGGGAGTCCCTTGACTTCTCTTCTTCTTCTTCTAGGAGGGATTTTTTCCTCTTCTAAGGTCTTCTTCTCTCTCATCTTCTCTATTGTACTTATCTCGCTTTTTGGAGGAGGGTTTTTCCCATGAGATTTTCCCTCTTTCTTTGCTTCATGAGAGATTGCATTGCATCATTCTTAGCATTTCTTTTGTACATGAGTACCTAACATGGCCTCATAGCTGGGACCTATTATGCATTAGTGAGCTTAAGTGCACTCCCCTAAGTTGCACTTAAGGGGGGGTGCTAGTGTAACTAGGTATTTACTATTTACACTTTACTTAAGTTTACTTAGGTTAATACATTATTTTATTATTTTGCATTAATTTATTATTTCTCTTTATGAGACACTTAGGAGTTTGCACACCTTTTTGGATTGTCATGTAGACAACACAGAAGTATGCAACTCTAATTATGCACATGCTATCTACACCATAGGAGTTTGCATCATTCACTAAGTTGTCATGTAGACCACAATTTTTTGCACTCCTAATTTAGCACATGGTGTCTACAACACTGATGTGTGTGTTTCACCTTCGTAGGCTTATCCTCTCATCATCACACTTACTTTTGTGCATAATGGAGGATAACCCATATTTGGTGAACATGTGCCTAGTTGTTGGACTTATCACAATGTTTATTCTGAGGCATTCTAGATGCATCTTAGAGGCCTTTATATTGAGGCACTCCTAGTGTACTTTTATAGTGTATTGAATACTATACAATTATTTTGAACATACTCTGGTCTAATTTGTGCTTGTGTTTTGAGTTCCTTGGTCTTGGGTGAATTATGCCCTAAGGTAGATTCTTACAATATTAAATGTTAAACACTAATGCTAAGCTTAACCCTTATCCTAAATGTTAAATCCTAGCCTTAGTCCTAAATGAAAAAGTTATAATATAAAATATTAAACCTTAATCTAATTGTAAATGCTAAACCCTAATTTTAAATGCTAGACCATAATTGTAAATGCTAAATCTTTATCCTCACAATAATTATTAATTTCAAGCCCTTATCCTAATTCTAAATAAAAATATTAAGCTTAAATGTTAAACCCTTATCTTGACCCTTGTTGACATTAAGTCAAGTTTGATATTAGTGACAACACTTATTCAGTACTCCAGTTTAGACCATGTAGTTCAATGTTTGCAAGGTACTCTAGTTCACACCATGCAATTTAGTGTTTTCCAAGTACTCTAGTTCAAACCATGCAGTTCAATATTTTTTGAGCTTTATAGTTTCTACCAAGCTAACAACTTAAGTCAAGCAAAGCCAATGTTAACCAAGGTAAATGAAAATAGTGTCTACCAAGTATAGTTGTGGTAAACAAAGAATGTAATTTATACCGAGTTACACAGTAACTACTGAGTCACCAGTGTTTACCAAGTTCTAAACTACATTGAACTGATTAGTATGGATTGAGCCTCTACTTCTACTATATGCATGATGATGCTAAGTAATGAAAGTGGATGTCATCTATCAGAACTTCACCAAGTTAGTTTTCAAAACCCAAGTATCTACATTTGGGCCAACTTTGTAATATTGGTGTTAACTTGTGTAATGTTTGACTTTGTAGTTATGTGAATTGGATTGATATATATGTAATGTATTGTATCACATCCAAAGGTCTAATGTAATAATATGAGATAATGTGAATGAAATGTAAGCATGCGAATGTTAATTAGTAGTAGAGTAAAGTATTTTGCAAGACCATATCAGGAGCATCAGAGTTACATCTATCACATAGAGGTGATCCATACTTCAAGGATCTCAATCAGCAATTCAGTTGTAAGTAAGAGATCTATTTTTTTTCATCCTAATAGGTGAATCAACTTCAAATTCTTTCACAAGGTAGAATTAATAGTCTTTTCTTAAATTTATTTACCGAGTGCATACTTCATTATATGTTTGTAAAACCTCTAACAAGGTGGACCTAGAAGTCCTAATTTTTCCTAACAGGGAAAATCATTAGAAGTGATCAATGTAAGCCTTACTAGGCCAAATTTATGCTGTAGTATTGAATTTTTGTGGGTATCATGCCCACCCCAATTTTACTTTCTATTTGGAAGGTTTTTGGGTCACCAAATATCATGCTCATGGTGTCTTATATTTCTCTATTTATTGTGCATGTAGTAGATCAAATTTATTAATGCAATTAAGTTCTAAATTTGTTAAAAGTTTTGAGGTTATAGATTCACCCCTCCCCTTTCAATAACCTAGCTAGTCTTGAATATTTCCAATAATTGTTATTAGAGTTTTGTGGTTCTTAGGATAAAGTTTGACAGCTTGAGCAAAGATCAAGGATAATGGAGATATTCAAACTTGACAAAGCTATTGACAATGAAAAGTTAGATCTAGAGATGGTCATTGATCAACTCAAGAAAGAAAAAGAGCATATTTCCCAATCCCTAAAAAGAAGGAAGAAACTTGCAAATCAAATGAATGACCACCAGTATGTTGAAGAAAGGATTGAATATTTTCTCCCTTCAAAAAGTTCAGATGAAGCAAATGATGCAATCAAAGAACTCCTACAAAAGAATGGCTCCCTACAAGAAGAAGTAAGAAAATTGAAAATAGAACAAGAAATTCAATTAATAAGATTGTGTGAAATCTTAGAATAGAGAAATAAGCCAAAAGAAGACTTGGAGGTAACAAAGAATGAGATCCAGAACCATTCCCTTCAACATGAAGATCTTATATATCAACTCTCAAATGCAAATGAAGAAATCATGAGTCTGAGATCTAAAATGAAAGAATAAGGAATGATCTAAATTAAAAAATACAAATCAATGAAAGAATAAGAAGTGAGTAGAGATCTAAAAAGAAAATCACTAAAAGATTCAAAAATGACCTAAACACGGAAAAGAAAGTCAATGAGAGAATGATGAAATCACAAGGAGACATGAATCAACTAAATCAACTAAATGACCAGAATGTCTATAGACAAAAAGGTAAAGTAGTAATTGGATATAAAGAAGAAGGTGAATCCTCTAAACAATGTACTCAAAGGAATCAAAGATCTACTTGCAATCATTGTGGTAAGATAGGTCATACATCAAACAAATGTTAGAGTAATGGAAAAGAAAAATTCAATGGTAAATGTTACAATTGTAGTCAGCATGGTCATAAAGCTAATGAATGCAAAGAAAAATCAATGTTTGAGGGCAAGTGTCACAAATGCAAGAAACAAGTTCACAAGGCATTTGAATGTAGATCTAGGTCATTCAATCTAGCTAAACAATTTCTAAAGGCAATATTTGGTTGGGACTACAACACTTGGTGTAGATGTCATAACTATGGAGAATATGGACACATTGGCATGAACTATATTAGACATCACATGAGAAGAAAGGATACCACCATAAGATTTTACACATGTTACCATATAGCTAAGAATTGCATGAATACAGGTAGAATTGAAGATGAAAAGAAAGAAAAAGTAGATAACATCAAGAACTAGATGAGATAGCAATGGATTCCTAAATCTATCAAGCAAGCTAGTTCAAGTGATGATAATCATGTAACTCAAGAAGTGGGTGACTCCACCATTTCTAATTAAGTTCTTAAGAAAGAATTGGAGCTATGTTTTTAAGGTCACATCTTAAATAGTTCCAATTGAAAGGAAGTAAAGATTCATATTGGTATTCAAGACACAAAAGAATCATTAGTAAGATCAGTAATAGTTATCACCTAATTGACTTCTCTACCGAGCAAGGTTGGGTCATGGACTCTACTGAGCAAAGTTAGGAGTAACATGGTTATGTTTGGTTGCCAAGTTACAAGCTTTCACTAAGAAATACATATAGATAGTGAATGATAGGCTATGACACACAATGTCATTATGGCTCTCATCATACCAAACATTAATCGAAGTTTTATCAAAAGGGAAAGAAATCAACTTCATTTGCATTGTGAATTTAGAATATTGTGAATAGAGCAATTTGTCGAGCATCCTAGCAACTTTGAGCATAATTTGCAGAAAAAAATTTCTTAGCTTATCAAGTTACCATGGCATCTAGTAGAAACAACAAGGTGAAGAAAGGATATGAAATGTTGGTGTGAGGTGTTGAATGGAAAGCCCCTAACTTCAAACTTGTGCCAATGATCACTAAAACCCTCAACCTGAATGGAGCTTAGTCATAGATACCACCTAAGGTACTTCTCATAAATGAAATTAAAACTCATTTTAAATGTGCAATTTAGGAGATAGGAACCTTTGAAATGGATAATGCCCTAAGTGAACTTTGTGTGAATGGAATTCTCAAACCTGAGCACAAATATTTGGAAGAGAAAGGTTTAACTCATATTCCTCACCTACCTCAGAACTTTCAAATAAAATGGATTAGGTATATCCTAAGCTGAGTTCATAATGGTCAACTATGGTTAGATCAACCAATTTTAATTACCAAGAAAATGATACATCACATTACTAGTCTCCCCATGCTCACTAAAGCTAAAGCCACTAAAACCCTAGGTTAGGATGAGTTACAAAAGAAAAACCTATCCAAATGGGACATAAAAGGAATGAAAATCAGCAATGTAACTAATATAGAACTAAAATTTGCCATCCATGTGATAGCACACAAGATTTATAGTTCAAGCCAACTCAATAGTGTGTCATGTGAAGCAGTTGACTTAGCTTTTAAGGTCATAAAGAAGAATCTTTCATATGACTTAGCAAATTTGTTGTTGAAGCAACTAAAAAAAAATGTTGAAAGCATTAGAACTTCAAAGAATAACCCATGCAAATTTGGTTCATCATTGACATGTTTATTTTTCTATGTTCAAAAGTTTTTCCCTTCAAAAGGCATGATTGTATGGAGAAAAGATATACCAGTTTTATATCGAATTAATGAATATGATGCTGAAATGGGAAAAAATTTTGATAGTATCATGGATAATTATTTTGAAACCTTCAAAGAAAAGATGAATAAAAAATTTAGGATACCAAAGAAGTTGGTTTTAGATTATAAGGATGATGTTTGCTTTACGGTAGATAGTGATAGAGTATACATTCGGGCAATGAGGCCCCAAGTTGTGTGGGTAAAACCTCTTCCATATGAGGTCAACATTGATGAGTCTAAGGAAATCATTAAAGCCTTGGTAAATGAGCCTGTAGATCCAAAGGCACCTCTCTTTGGAACTTATGATAAAGAAAAAGAAAGAATTGAACTTGAGATAAAGCTTCCACATGCAGTAAACATAGAAAAGATGAGGATACAAAAATTGAGAATAGCAAGCACCCCTCTTATGTTAATCAAAGGCAAAGGAGAAGATGTGGAACAATTAGAGAATGAAGAGGAATCTGAAAAGGTAGAAGAGTCAACAAGGAAGAAAGGCAAGGTGATCATTACCAAGCCACCAAAGTCATCCACTGTAGTATTTACAAAGAGATCCAAGAAGAAAGAAGGAAAAGAAAGCAGTGATGTAATATTCAACTAACCTCCTCTTACATTTCAAGAAAGGTTGAAGACACTAAGAGAAGGTGTTGGAATAAACAAATTTAAAGCACTCAAGTATGAGACAAGGACTATAGTAGAGCAGAAAGAAGTTGAAGATATGGTCATGGACAAATTGGGTAGATGGAAATTCTCTCCAGACCAGTTAGCATCACGGATCCGTATAATTTTGTTAGATAAGGTCAAGGTTAGAAGGGAGAACACCAAATATACTATCAAAGAAATTTTTGCACAAATATTAAAATAGTTGGTACCCAACTTGACTGATGCAGAGGTAAATAAGGCATTAAAAGACAATGGGAACAAACTGACTTTAGAGTTCAACACTTGTCTAGTTTTGATGAAAGATATATAGTATGTTGTGAAGAATGCTTCAAACCTATAAAAAATGTATTCCATCTTCACAAACCAAGTGAAAATCCTATTGAAATCAAAGATGATGATGATGATAGTGACAAGGATGAATAAAATGATGAAGACTCTACTCACTTTGTCACAATTGATGCAGAAGAATATCATGAGTTAATGAAGGATGATGAAGAAGAAAAAGAGGAAGAAGCTATAGAGGGAGACAAGCAAGAAGAAGAAGAGATTGACTTAGTCAAGATAGTTGCAGCTGTCATTGCCTCACTTTCACACTCTCCAACAAAACTTGCAACATCATTAAGTGTGGAGACAACTTTAGCAGATTTGGTTGTGACAACCATTAATACATCAAATGTCCAATCATTCCCTGCTACCTCTCAGCTCAGCACATCACATATAGAAGTGTCTAACACTTCATCCACTATGTTACAACATCCTTTAGTCACTGAGCCAGCCTTAGTAATGAATGCAAAATGTTCTTCAGTTTTAAGCTCCCTAGTAGTAAGTACAGTTTTGGATACTTCAGTTGTGCATACTCCTCTAAGTGCTTTAGTTATAAATACTTCTCTCAGTACATCACTTCCTAATACTTTAGTTTTGGCAAGTTTGGAAAATACTTCAGTTTTGGATTTTGTAAGTATTCCAGTCAGTATTCTACTAGTAGGCACTATACAAAATTTTCACTGCTAGTCCTACTATTTCCACTATTGCTTCTATTTCTAGAGCATCAAATTCAAAGACAATTGAACCAAAGATTCAACCAAGACTTTTGATTAGTGGTGTCGATGTTTGAAAACACTGGAGGGTTTTCAATTATCCCAATGAGAATATGACATATCTAGGGGTAGCTAACTCCCATCTTCAACACATCATTTCAGCCACTTGACCAACTATAAGGCTTGAACCTTCTTCACTTCAGGCTCTGCAAGACCTAGGTGGGTTAACCTTGAGGTTCTAATGAATTGTACCAGTCCATTTAAAACATAAATCTAAACCTAATTATTATAGATGAAAACCCCTTATATCTCCTAAATCATACAATAGCATAGATCTATAGTAGCTAAATGCAAATCTATGAATCACATAAGTTTGAGTGAGGGTTAATTCTTTTCAGCCCACTGCAAGACATGAAAAATTGAATTGATTTCATTAAAATGATTTTTACAAATAACATTCATATCAATTTGAATTTGATTTAATGATCAATGCCTTATCTATTGAAACATAGAGTCATTACCAGTGGGACGACCTAACTAGATTGCATTACAATAAAGTTTATCAACTAAAATCACCTAATCCCATTCTTACGTAGTATCCCCTTCATACACTCAAAAACCCTATCAGAATGATGAAGCATTTACTTGACTGCTTGAATACAAAGCAACAACAAATCTGATACACAACTCATCCAAGCTACGTTAAATCAAATGAACATTATCCATTTAATCTCAAAGTTAATAACACATGAAGAATTAGGAGACAGAACAAGAGAACTTAGATAAATCATGTAAATCCCCTTTTTGTATTCATCCATGGAAAGGCTGAATACATGAATTGGTAATACAACATGAAACTCAAGATATGTCACATAATCTAGCATCAATATCCAACATCTCAGAAAAAACAATACATGACATGAAATGAAAATTTGCATAGGGTGGATGTGTGGCCTTCACTGCTAGAGCACAACTCAATAGATAGGAAGCAAAACCATCTACAATCCTAGTTTTAATAGTAAAACCCTAGAACCTTGCTGGTATTACCCAAAGAAAACTACCAACATCCACAAAAGAGAAGAAGGAAGAAAAATATAGGAAGGAAGAAATTCCTAGATTGAATCTGCAACTGACATGTGTACCCTTAGAATTACCTCCCAAGAAGATGAAAAAGCATCTCTCTAACTTCTCTCTATAACTACCTATCAGATCCTCATCATTTTTTCTCTTAAAGCCATAAAGAATCTCAGATATTTGGTAGAAAAGATAACTGATTTATGATGTCGAATTCGAGCTCAAAGTAAAAAGTGAAAAATCAGTTATATGACCTTTAGAAGCCAAGAAAACATCTCAGAATTAATTTTTTTCACTTTCACATTTCACCAAGCCTTCATATCTATCCTTTAACCAATTCTGATGATCAATGATCAAATCTACTTGTTTTGTTACCAATGCCTTGAGAATCACAAATTGACCAATAGTATGAACTAGTGAATACCTATGCACAAATTGACCCCAAAAATAGAAAATTCAGCTCATTTCAATTTTGGTGGTATATTGGAGTGCCCATTTTTGATAAAAATGCTCTAGTTATGGCCTTTTGAAAATCAAACCTCTATTGATAACTTCCATAGCATTATTGTGCAAAAATTTAAACCTTTTATAAAGTTTGGACTATATAAAAGTTTCAAACTTTATTTAAATGACTTGCATGTGAGTTTGAGGGAAAATAAATAAAATATTTAAAATTTGCAATTTTCCAAATTCTCCACCATTTTCTATCTAGATCAAATCTATTGACCAACCCCATGACACATGTCATCTTCTGATTGGTTCATTCCTATCTTGGTCATCTATCTTTGCCACCTGGGTGCCACATCATCACCATCTCATCGCAACATGTTAGCATCACCATGTCGCTATGCTATCTTCCCTGTAACTTTCTCTTGGCGATATGAAAATGTCCATTAGATCTGCCATGTAGCGTGATTTGGTGCATTCTTGAGACTTGTCCCCAACGTCACTTGCCTCAGAGTCTGTGCCACATGGCACCTTGTGGTTGGTCTAGATTTTGCCACATCATCACTCAATCATTCTGTCAACTGCCACTTGGCACTACTTGATTCGCCATCAGATTGGAAGCGGGACCCACTTTTCATTTTACCTCTTAGGTGGATTTGAAATTTTTTGGCAAGTTGCCAAGTCCCTTGCCAAATTTTCTTAGATTTTCTGGCAAGCACTATGGTGACTTGCCGGATTTTGGACTTTTTTGGCACATTTGAATTTTTCGATGAACATTTTGGATTTCATGTCAAAATTTATTATTCGTTGCCACCTAGCCAGCCACAATCTGGGGCCCATCACATACAACTTGGATTTCAAAAATCCCATCTCTTTCAAACATTAAGCTTATGTTGTGCAATTGTATTTAAATACCAAAAGATGCCCTCACACAGGTGATGTGGGATAAATGGCTTTCATTGTTTTTCCCTCTTTGACAAGATGAAACTCTACGGTTCTCTCCAGAATTTATTTTCTTTTACCTTGACTACCATGCTCTTCAAACACACAACTTTTCCTTAGCTACTACTCTTGTGTTGAATGTGTGGGTTTCTTTGTTGCTTGTCTGTGGGTATCTTTCCTTTTAAGGATAGCAATTAAAAAAATATAAAATTTCAAATAATGTTCTTGCTACCTCCATTCACATTGGAAATACACCTTTTGATATGGGATTTCCTTTTAACATGTGTATGTGCTTCTTTATTCTGCCTGGGTCTGCCTTTGTTAAACTCTAATAAAGAACTCCTTTGCCTTCACGTCATCAAAAGATTTAAAAGGCATCTTCCTCATAACTGGTACACTCCTCCTCATATGGCATCTCTTATTGTACCTATGGCTTGTTCAAGGTGCTCCCCTTCAAGCTGCATGTGGAGGTTTTAATAGTGTTGTGGATTCTTCCTTTAATACTGGTAGTTCTTTCTTTGTTTCGTGCTTTTGTTTCAATGTTTATTCTTCTATTCATGGGCTGCCCCTTTTCATTTTCATCTTCATAGAGGTTGCAATAGACTGCTCTTCTCATGCATTTGACTTGGCCTCTTTTAACTTTATATGCTAAATTCTTCAACCCGTGGCTTCATTTACCAAAGCTTTGACTAAGTTTGAGAAACATAAATCTTTTGGCTTCCTTTTTAATATGCAACAACCTCCTTCTTTCACAATACATTTCTATGCTGCTTCCTCTTCATTTGGGAGCTCTTCTTTATCAGATATTAATGCCAAATTAAATTAGTCGGCATTTCATGACTCTTTGCATATCTTAAATCATTTGATTTAATGGCTTTTCAAAACCTATTAATTACTTTTACTATTGCATTATAAATGAAGTATCCTTTTTTATTTTTTAATATGTTCGATTCCATTTTACTTTCACCTTCCAAATCTTACTTGCTCAATGTAATTAGCCAGTCCCTAAAGTGGGTCTGACTAAAAACTTTTTGTTTTCAAACATCCAAGCTTTGCGAAGTAATCCATTGATCAATATGATACTCACTAGAATTAATTTTGAGCACTAATTGACAATTAAAACTCATTTCACTTCTTGCCTGCAAACTATGAATTTGTGTCTGGAGGCCTACCAGCTGGTCTAAAAAACTGATTCAATCAAGTAACCAAGCCACAAAAATGGCATTAGTGTTCGATCCCACACACTCTGTCATACTGCAAATTTTTAGCCCATGAAAAATTTCTAGTCAAAATATTTTAATTGCCGAACGTCCATACTTCAATTATCTTGCAGGCAAACAAGGTTAAAAACCATAAACTGGGCTCGAGTTCAACATTATAAACTAGATTATTGATCACTTGGGGTTTTGGAAACTAAGACATAGGTTCTTTTCCATTCAAAGGATAACAGTCCATAATTAGGGCTTATGAGAAATAATAGGACAAATTTGGCAAATTTCCCAAAATAGGCACTTGGAAATTTTAAACTAGGAAATGTGCCAAAAAGTAATTTTTGGTAAACGGACGGACATAACAAAGTATGGAGATGGATTCGTCATGACTTGAGAATTGAGAAACTTCAAGGATTTTTAGGACACAACACAATGGCATAGTCCATTTAGGCTAACCAATCATACAATCAAAGTTATAACATGTTGAATATGGGTATAGATCAATCACAATACCTTGGCCGTAAAAAAATAATATAAACTAGGTTTTTAACCATGTTAGCAAACTGATTAGATGGATTCATCATGATCTCAGAATTGGATCATATGAAGTTTCTAACCCCTAAAACACAATGCAAAAAGAACTTCTTCATTTGGATCAATTGGGTCAAAGATATCACTGGTCAAACAGGGCTTCCTAGAATTGTGAACAACTACACAAATGCATAAAATAGTAAATAACCAACTTTGAGGGGTTCAAAACCTAGTCAAACATATTTAAAATGACTTGAAACTTGGAACATAGGTTCTTTGATATGCATACTAAACATCCCTAAAGTGGTGGGTCATGAAACATTCGTAGGTAAAAGATATTCCAAGACAAACTAGGCCTCTTGTCGCTATTTGACACCATCTAGGCCTCAAACTGACAACCGACCACATATGCGTAAAAAGCACTTTAGGGCATTGATTCTTCAAAATTTTCAAAATGTTACTGAAAATGGACCATGTAATTTTCAGTCCCAACAAATGGAAAGGAAATAGATAAAGATATAGATTTAGATGAAGAAATTGAAATTCCCAAATGGGACTTTGATAACATCTCTGCAGAGCAAATGCATATAGTTGGCCAACTTCTTCAAAAGAAGGAAAAGCAGAAGAAACTTAGAGAAGAGAGAGATAGATAATATAAGATCATTGAAGATGCAAAGAACATTTTGATTGAGCTATAGGTGTTGAAGTTTATACTTCTCAACACATTTTGTTGCAATTAAAAGCAGTTAGTAAATTTAATGAATATTCAAGTGGTCAATATAAGCTAATTGAGAAAGAAAAAAATAAATTTGATAACAAAGTGCTTGAGCACATTGCTCAACAAATAACTATTCAGCAGGTAGAGCTTTCTTCAATTTTGACAAATCTTGAAACTTCTTACTCTAATGTAACATAACTTTTTGCAAAGTTATGTAAGGAAATAAAGAGCAAATTGAATAAAATTGATGAAGATCTTATGGCTAGTGCAAAGCAGTTGCAACTTGACCCCAGTTCAAGCTCTACACATCATATGAAGATCACATTCTTATTATATATGCGAGCAAAATTATTCAGAGAGGAAGCAAGGATCTGATCTACACTCATGGACATCCAGAATATGATCCTTCCCATCATGGATACAATGTAAAAGGACATTTCCTATTCCAAAAAATGGATCCATGATAATAATTTCTCAATTGTAGATAGCATTATCAAACTCTCTGCAAAAGTGCAAGGTTTTCTACAAACGTACAAGGTTTTGCAAGATAACTAGGATAAGAACTTAACTCTTATTCTTAAGGTACATTTTGAATTTCTCTCACATTTTGGTGTCTTCATATAAATAGATTGTGTATAAATCTTTGGCATTATTGTCAAAAAGGAGGAGAGACATTTATACATAATAAAAAGTGAAGAGATATTTGTAATATCATGATAGAAAGTTACCATACTAGGAAATACACTTAGTATGTTAGTATTCCTGACAAGATATGTACATTGTATTGGGGAGAATTATGAAAAGAAAATGTATATATAATAGAGTTACAAACATAAATTTTGAAAAATCTCAAAAAAATCAGCATGCCATACCAAGCTAAGTATCACACTATGTTGTACACAAGTTTTGGCTGATAAGTGTTTTTGTCACTAATGCCAAAGGGGAAGATTGTTGACATTAAGTCAAGTTTGTTATTAGTGAAAACACTTATTGAGTACTCCAGTTTAGACCGTGTAGTTCAGTGTTTGCCAAGTACTCTAGTTTAGATTGTGTAGTTCAGTATTTGCCAAGTACTCTAGTTCAGACCATGCAATTCAGTGTTTATTGAGCTTTACAGTTTCTATCGAGTTAAAAACTTAAGTCAAGTGAAGCCAGTGTTAACTGAGTTGAATGAAAATAGTGTCCACTAAGTAGAGTCATGGTAAACAGAGAATGCAGTTTATACTAAGTTACACAATATCTACCAAGTCACCAGTGTATACTGAGTTCAAAACTACATTGAAGTGATTAGTATGGAATGGGCCTCTACTTCTACCAAATGCATGATGATTCCAAGAAATGATAGTGGGCGTCATGTATCAAAACTTCACCAAGTCAGTTTTCAGAACCTGAGTATCTATATTTGGGCTGACTTTGTAATAATGGTGTTAACTTGTGTAATGGCCGACTTTGTAGTTATGTGAATTGGATTGATATATGTGTAATGTATTGTATCACATCCAAGGGTGTAATGTAATAATATGAGACAATGTGAATGAAATGTAAGCATGCGAATGTTAATCAATAGTAGAGTAAAGTGTATTGCAAGGCCATATCAGGAGCAGCAAAATTACATCTATCACATAGAGGTGATCAATACTTCAAGGATCTCAATCAACAATTTAGTTGTAAGTCAGAGATCTAGTGTTTCATCCTAACAAGTGAATCAACTTAAAATCCTTACACAAGGTAGACTTAATAGTCTTTTCTTAAATCTCTTTACTGAGTGCATACTTCATTGTATGTTTGTAAAACCTCTAAGAAGATGGACCTGGTGTAGTGCCTCCCCCTAAGTTGCGCTTTTTGCTATCATTGCCAAACTCTTTTGGGCCAGTTTTATGTTTGATGATTAGTAGTATTGTTTTAAGATTATCATATATTGTTTTACATTTAGTTTATTATATAGTGAGATTACTTGGTACTCTATATTTCATGTACGTATGATGATTGTTTAGTGTTTTCAGTTATCGATGATGATTAGTTAGATGGTTTATTATCACATCTATTTTCTTATGGATACTTACCCCATACTGCATGTGTATGGTGTGCCTGTTTGTTTTCTTTATGTATGGCATTTTTTATGTGGTTAATGAAGGGAGTCGTAGTCACCTACTAGTCGAGATCTACATGATGCACCACTTCCTGACATTGCTTGTTTAGCTTAGAATATTGTGTCTATACATGTGTGGATTTTATGTAGGTTGTAGTTACTAGGTATCGACTTCCTTGAATTGCCAGGATGAGTGTACCCTATCGCATTATCTCAATGGTAAGAGAGGGGAGATAAATCTTAAGTCCAAATCCTAAACCCTTTAGCCATTTGTCCTAATTGATAATTAGGACAAGTATCCAAGTTGAGTACCCTTCAAATGCATCGAATGACATTAATTCATGATTATAACCCTTTAGTTTGACTTTGTATGTGTTTTTCTATGATGGGTTTTTGTACATTGTTTATGAGTCCTTAATGATTTTCTATTAATTAAGTCTAATTAAAAAAAGATCAAATTAATGATTTAATTTAGAGGAAAATTAATATGATATCTTTTAATATTTAATTATATTTAATTGATTTAGAAATTAATTAAATAAAAAGAATCATATTTGGAGATAAAAGTTTAAGGATAAATTTTGAACATGATGATAATATTTATCTAATTTAATAATAATATATTTAGAGTTCATTTTTAAATAAATACTAAATAATATTATTATTTAAGTTAATAAATATTTTATCAATTAAGTTTCTTAAATAAATTTAAAAGTGAAAAAATATATTAAATTATTAAAAGGATTCTAGATCGCATGATGCGTGCATGAGATTAAATAAAAAGAAATTAATTAAAAAGTTAAAATAAGTGAAAATAATAATGTTATTTTAATTTCATAAAGTGCACATGGGATTAAAAGTAACAAAGTAATTAAAAATAGAAGTCAAGTGAAAATTAAATAAAGTAATTTAATAATTCACATGACATGCATGAAAATATAAAAGAAATATTAATAAAAGTTAATTTAGAGTTGAATCTTGTGAGCAAGAAGTCCTCTCAGGTAAACACATAGTTAGTGCTTTGATTTGAGGAGAAAACTCCTTATCACAACTTTGGGGTTCATTTTTTAGGGACTGCAAATTTTGGAGATGATTTTTGGGAGACAAATTTTGGATGCGAAATTTGGAAGCGAATTTTAGAAGGAGAATTCTAGGAAAATTTTTAGAGAAAGGTTCTTGAAGAGGAGCGAATTCTCTCACAATTTTTGGGGATTGCATATTAGCATCAGGCTCAGGGTGGGTCTTGTGTTTTTATCACTGAGTAATTATGCAATTATCCTTTCATGTCTTCTTCGTGTCTGTGGATTGTAAATCTGAATTCTCTATAATGAAAGCTTAAACATTTCAATATTGTGAATTATTAAATGCTTGTCATTAACTTTTGTATATGTAGGGACTAGAAGAGAAATCGGAAAACCCTCATTTTTTAAATTAAAGAACATAGGATTTAATTGGGAAGGGGTTGGATCTAAAGATGAAATTTTAAATTTGGATGGTTGATAATATTTTCTCCATCAGAGTATAGATGAAATCAATTTCAAAAAAAATAAAAAATTAAATTAACTAAATATATCTTAAATTATTGATAAGGGAGGAAAAAAATTCTTTGTAATGAATTTTAATAAGGATAAAATCTTATATATATTATCATGTATTTGAGGGGGGTTTTGAAAAGGTTAAATAAAATATAATTGTAAAACAAATTGTAATAATAATAATAAGTTTGTAAATTTAAATATATATATATATATATATATATATATATATATATATATATATATATATAATAAAATAACATACACCCACTCACCTTTTTAACACCGGTTACATCCATACTGCCCTGTGAGATTGTAGAGGTACCTACGGTGGGATAATAAATAGCTGTAGGCTGACATAAAAGCTAGCGACATATTTAAAGAGCTGCATGGCTTTATAAGGCCAATGACTTTATATTAATATGTAATATAAGTTTTTTTTTAATATATATATATATTATTTAATATGAAATTTTAATTAGTATTTAATAAATAAAATTTAATTAATAGTTTAAATTTTTAATTATTATTTAAAATTAAATTACTTTATTATATGTTATTAATTTTTATTAAAACGTTTATTTAATATTTGTCAATTTGATTAATTAATATTAAAAATTGTTAGTTATTAAATATATTTTTTGTAAAGAAGTTTTTAATTAATAATAACTAATTAATATTAATTATTAAATAATTTTTCTAATAGTTATAATTATTTTTATTAAATATAGAAAATTTGGATTATAAGTGGTTTTAATTCAAAATTTTATTGTTAAATATTAATTGATAAATGTTCGCATATAGTTATACTAGTAATTACTAATTAATTTAAATAAATATTATTTAATTAAGTTTATTGGTAATGAAAGTAAATTAATACAATTGTAAATTCTAATTTATTATTATTAATGTCCTTAATAGAATTGTAAATTATTCTATCAACATGAATTATTTTAATGAATTAAATAAATAGATTACCCTTAGATTATTTTAGAAAAATTGATTATAATTAATAGGGGTTAATTGGTGGGGAAAACTATAAATTTTATCTACCTAATATATTTATTGAAAACGAAAACTAAAATTTTACTTTTAACTCAACAATGTGTTTTTTTAAGATTAAAATCAATTGTGAGATTATCTTGTTTCTGTGTGATGTCTATGGTTTGGGTTGGCTTAGTTTTGACCAGTCCTAGGTTGTTACCAGAGGCTCAGGAGTTTGTGAATGTGATGTTATGTTGATTTGTTCTCGATCTTTTTAACCCAACCACGGTGATGTGATTAAGTATGCTCTATGATGTGATGTATTTACTGGATGTTATTTCTTTCCTGTTTCCTTGTGTGAAACTGAGGTGTATGTTATGAGATACCTTACTTAACCATTTTTGAGTCATCAATCAGTTATATATATGATTTTTCCTTCTAGTCACTTTGAGAGGACTGAGATGTTTTGGATGGTTTGCTCTTGATGATGTCATGTTGTGACATGTTTGACTTGACCATTTTGGAGTCTTCGATTAGTATTGTGATCTATTATTGGGAAACTTGTTGGTTACTCGTAGGAGAACCATTGGATATTGTGATTTATCACTGATGCCTTCAGTTGCTTATAGAGAACTGTCGTGATCAATATAATTATCATTGGATGCTTTTCAGTTGCTCGTGGAGAATTGATGTGATTATTGTGGATTATATTTATGATGCTTTTAGTCATTTGTATAGGATTGAGGTGATTTTATTATGATTCTTAATTTTTGATTTCATGAGCCTAGGGTAGGTTATCTATGTGTAGTGTCAAAAAATGGCTTGCAATGGGGGTCGGGGCCCTAAGAGGCTGCCTGGAGAAACCCATTGTAAGTTGTTTTAATAAGTGAAAACATCTCACCTAAATACTAACTTAAATGAACCTAATAAGATAACTATATGTTCTCTCCCATGACTTGAGTGCTAGTACAGACTAGGATGGGGTAGACAGAATGCTTGGTTGCAACCTTGCATTCTGTAGTATGCCTTGTTAGTACGAGAGGATACTAGTGGTTGCAGGATCACAAGGGACCCGAGATTCCTAAGGGATTACTTAGGTAACTTCCAATGTGACTTGTGCGATGACACATTCCTGCTTGCATAGTAGGTTTCCTACATGTCTTTGTGTGCCTCTGGGTTTAGATGTCGATCTATGTGTTGGAACCTTTGAGTTAGTATACTTCTAGGAATCTTGGACTTAGAGTGTATCTATGTCATGTGATTTGTTGAAATGTCCCATTTCTGATTTTATATGATATTTCAAGCCTCTAATCAGATCTTTAAGATCAAACAACCAATATTACAAAGATCCACCAATTTCTCAATAAACCCCAAATTGGGTATGTCCCAAATAGTGCCAAAAACTTCACAACTTCACAAATTATTAATAAATCTGAAAATTGACATTTTTACAGAAATTTCAGAAGCGTAATGGCATACAAAATGAAATTTCTAGATATGTATAGCATTTACACAACAGCTCACAAACGTAGGACAAAAACTATGCTCATTGGGCTCTCAAAAACAACACAAAATAGCTAGAAATACCACAAAAGCATTGATAATCTATCACAGAAGTTTAATCATGACCAAATACATATATTTAGCTCTATTTTAACATCTAAAAGTCTGAAATATAGCAGCAACCCAAACTAATATGAAATACTCAACTGGAAACACCAAACTCTTACAAAAAAACACACCCAAAAATTCACAAATCTGCACTGTTCAGCACAAAGGCAAAATTTGTATGAGCATGCACATGGAATGGCTTCAAAATCCCATAATTAGCCTTCCTAGAAACCTACAAACTCCCATTCTTGGGTCTCCTTCTTCACAAGTTTGGCAGCCTCTGAAGAACAACAAAGCAATGCGCAAAAATCAAGTTCTGGAATGAGCCCAAAATGCCTCCAAACTCCTTAAAAGAGGGCATAACCCTAACCCACGTCTAAGAGGGGTTAATAAAACATATTTTAATAATAATTTTTATTTATTAGTCCATTAGCTTCCAAAGATCATCCCCTTTTTTTGAAACTTCACCTTTTTGGGCATGCCTGTCTAGAAAAGATTATTATTTTTAATTATTTGAAAAGGGGACATGACATTTGTTACCTTTTTTGGGACTTGAGACTATCTCCTTAGCACGGTGGGAGTGGACCATTTAGGTTCCATGCGGTCAGGTGGTAGTGCTTTTTACTCTTACCATTGAGATCCATTCGTGGTCACCATGGTTGGAACTTTCTTGATTGGCATTTACCTCCATTCTGTTCATGGATTATTATGATGGATGTTATGTCTTTTTGATGTATGGATGTATCATGTATGTTGGATAATTTCATTTATTTTACTGTATGTATCATGGATCCAAAGAGGATGATGTATTTCTATCTTTACATATGTATTTTTTTTAAGCCTTTCATACCTTGTGACATGTACAGTTGATGAATGAGCATTCCGAATTAATTTTCCAAGAGGCATTTCAAACAAATGTATATTAAATGGACTTTAGAATTTCTAACTATTCTTTCATGTGGATATGGTAGTTGATAGATTTAGAATTAATTAAATTTAAATGTGACTCAACGTCTTGGGATCCTTAAGGAATGTAACCTATTATGTATTTTTGTTGATGATTACATGTTATTATTTCCGCTACTATGTGTTTGGTGTGAATGGTTTATCTTTCATGTTTAAACAAAAAAGTTTAGCAAACTTAGTAAAACTTTAGGTTAATTCTTTTGGATCCCTTGGCGAGGCATTACATATAGTATCAGAGCCCGAGTTTCTACATTGGGAGCTCGAGGTATATTGGAATGCCACTAGTGTTAACTAATTGAACTGAAACATAACTTAAACTGTTAGCTGCATATTTTTCATACTTAAAACAAAATTATAGACAAACTAAAAAGAGAAACTATTCTGTTTGCAAAACATGTGTCTTTTATCTATGCTTTTTAGTAGTATGTTTATGGTTATTATAGTATCTTGTATCTTATTGTAGGATGGTATCTGCGATGGGGTCTTTCATTAGAGGTCATGGTAGGGGTTGTGGATGAGGTAGAGCTATCAGTGTCCATGAGTTTGTCCACGAAGACCTTAACCAAGAACAGGATAGGGAGGAGCATGTTAGTGAGCATCAGGAAGAGAACCATAGAGAGGAGCATACTGACTCGGAGGAGGTTGGTCTAAGGAAAATGATGTGAACCATCATTGATCGCCTACCTCTTGTTCATGATCATGATAGAGCACATCAGGTAGGACATGAGCATACACCTAGGTCTAGGAGCCCTCCAAGGGATCAACATAGATCCATTGTATCTTCACAGATGAAGGACCTTCAGAGGTCTAAGGTCAAGCCCTTTAATGGGCAGGGTTTTGGATATGTAGCTGAGCAGTGGCTTATTGCCCTTGACAGGATTTTTGCTATGCAAGACTTTGACAGTAATGTCAAAGTGAGGTTCACTATCACCAACCTAGAGTTCTTTGGGGCCACTTGGTGGACAATCGAGGAAAATAAGTTGGGCTTAACCATGAATAGTTTCACATGGGAGTTATTCTTAAAGAGCTTCTATGAGTGATGGAAGTAGCATAGAGCAGATGAGTTCTATAACCTGAGACAATACACTATGTATGTTATAGAGTATGAGCACAAGTTCTTTGACCTCATGCCCTTTTTGGGATTCAGTGACAACCCATCATAGTTGGCACAACATTTCATCAGAGGTTTGAACAACCATTTAATTGGGGGTGTTAAGGTATTTGAACCTAAAACCCTCAAAGATGCAATACATCGAGCTATCCTTGTAGAGCAGAGTGTGAACCTAGGACATGGGGGTTTTGTAGGAGTACCTTCAACATCAGGGTCAAAGGGTGGTCAGGGAGTAGGTGGCAAAAAGAAACCTCCTCTTGGGGGTAATCAGTAGTAGGAAGGAACTTATCCTCTAGCACAGAGTGGTGGTGATGATTCCAATGCTAGGAACTATCACAATGATCAGCACAACAAGCACAACTAGTATGATCAGCCATCTTAGAGTGTTCAGTCTTATCCTAGTGGGGGTAGTTTCCAACAGTCTAGTGCACCTAGATTTTAGAGGAGCTTCAATGGAGAGTGTTTCTCATGTGGACAATGTGGACACAAGTCATCTTGTTGCCCTCAAGGAAAACCACAGTTCCCAGGCCAGAGACTTGCAGCTTGATCTAAACCTATAGTTGGTGAAATGGGTAGAGCTTAGAGAGTGTACTTAGTGGAGTCATATCCTCCTATAGGGGGAAAGGGTCCAAGGGGACTTTCATAGTGAGTCCTTAGCTTTATTTTTCTTGTAGGCTTTTAGGAGTATGCCTAAGTCTAGGGGGGGTGGATATAGTGCCTACCCTTAAGTTACATTTTTTGTTATCATTGCCAAACTCTTTTAGGCTAGTTTTAAGATTATCAGATAGTGTTTTACATTCGGTTTATTATATAGTGAGATTACTTGGTACTCTATATTTCATGTATGTATGATGATTATTCAGTGTTTTCAGTTATCGATGATGATTAGTTAGATGGTTTATTATCACATGTGTTTTCTTATGGATACTTACCCCATACTACATGTGTATGGTGTTTCTGATGTGGTTAAGGAAGGGAGTCGTAGTCACCTGCTAGTCGAGATCTACACGATGCACCACTTCCTACCATTGCTTGTTTAGCTTAGAATATTATGTCTGTACATGCATGGATTTTATGTAGGTTGCAGGTACTAGGTATCGACTTCCCTAAATTGCTAGGATGAGCGTACCCTATTGCATTATCTCAATGGTAAGGGAGGGGAGATAAATCTTAAGTCCAAATCCTAAACCCTTTAGCCATTTTTCTTAATTGATAATTAGGACAAGTATCCAAGTTGAGTACCCTTTGAATGCATCGAATGACATTAATTCATGATTATCACCCTTTAGTTTGATCTTGTATGTGTTCTTCTATGATGGGTTTTTGTACATTATTTATGAGTCCTTAATGATTTTCTATTAATTAAGTCTAATTTTAAAAAAAAATTAAATTAATGATTTAATTTAATGGAAAATTAATATGATATCTTTAATATTTAATTATATTTAATTGATTTAGAAATTAACTGAATAAAAATAATTATATTGGGAGATAAAAGTTTAAGGATAAATTCACTTGCTTCTGCAAATCAACTAGCAATGATTGTTGATTTCTTGCTCTAAATTTCTCAAGTCAAGGAATCCTTAGAATCCATTCAATCACAAAAGTCATCTTCTTCTTTCTCTTCTCCATAATCAAGTCTTCAGAAGACAAATCTCGTCCAAAACAAGAACCTCATGCAAACTGCCTCACAATCGGCGCTCTGTCTACACAATCAAGAACTTCTTCACAAACTTCACCCAACTCAAGGTCCTGTTGCAAACTGCCTCACGTTCGGCGATCTGTTCGCACGCTCAGGAACTCCTGCTCTGATACCACCTGATGACAGGCCACACCACCCGTACCAACTCACAACCAAAAATGAAATAATATGGAGATAAGAGAGATGACAAAATGCTTCATAAAGCATCCATTAATACTTGAAATCCATTAGAGGAGATTACATTAGAAGAGCTTCCATTCCTTGAACTTCTTGAACTTGATTACAAACGATTATAAGCCTTGCTTAAATAGGCACTTCTAACCCAAGACATTACAAACACAAGCAATGCGGGATAAAAGGTAAATACAACTACCTTTAAATAAATATTAAATTCCCACCCAAATACAACTAAGCACCCAACAAATATTAAATGCATGATTTAAGGAACTTTCCACAAACTTCTAAGATGCCACCTACACACCTCGATTAATGGAATGACAACTATTTTTATTATTTTCTATTTATGCCACCCATGCACCTTGAAAATAGAGATTCCTCTTTTCTCCACTTTTCCTATTTTCTATTTTAAATTATTTTCCTTCCATTTTTGTCACTTTCTCTCTCCTCCAGATTTTTTTTTTTTTTTTTTTTTTTTTTTCCCTTTTTTTTTTTTTCCTCTCTTTTTTTTTTTCTAATAATTTAATTTTCCCATGTAAGATGCTCCTGCATCAGACTCCCTTGGTAGATAGAAAAGTGTGTCCCACACTTTAACGCCAAAAGAAAGATATACAACCATCTTCATCTTCACCACAAGCTTCCACCTCAACAGGACAAGAAAACCAACATGCAAATCTTCCACATTTTTTTTTGCTGATGCATGATGCTCCTGCATCCGACTCCCATGGTAGGAAAATTTTGTGAATATGGATTCGCAAAATGAAGTAGCCACTGTTGAAAGTTTTTTTTCTTTTCCTCCACCACATAGCTGGAACAAGTATCCGATGCCGATATATTTTCTTCTTTCTTCTTTTCCAACACCTGGCTGGAACAATTGTTTGCTGCTGAAAATGCTCTCTCGCAATGAACTCTATCCAAGTATAACTCTCATCCTCATTCAATCTTGTTGAATTAATTACACCTATAATAAATCCAGCAACACCATACCAATCTTTCTTTGCATACCACACATTATTAACAAGATCCTCATGCAAACCATCATTAGTATCTTTCAAAATCACCTCAAATTTAGCATCATATAATTCATAAGAATTTACCTCTTTGACATATTCATCTTTTTTTGCCTCTTTCATGCATGTAACTACTTCACTTGTAACTACTACTTTACTTTAGATTATAACATTTTATATTAAAAAAAATGAAATATAAAAATTGAATTATAAAACTCAATTTCCATATATAACAATTAATAACATATATAACATCGTGGCTGATGTGTCCTTCATGATGATGGATATGTATCCTTTCATTGATGATTAGCATATGTTAGATGATGTTATCTTTTGTTAAATTAATTTCTACATATGATGTTTTTAGGATTGACATTTCTACTATGTTAATACCAATGATCTCTTCGGTGATTTGGGATGTTACGCACGGACGGATGGCTAGGATCCACGATGGTCTAATGATGCTATTAACCGTTGGGAGGAACTGTGCACTTAGTTTATTATGTTTGATCTTTATGTATATGTCTTCTATAATGATGTATCATGTATATCATGTGATTATCTCTACTTTGATGTATCATGGATTAGAATTGGATGACTTACCTTATTCTATGTATGTATATTCTTTGAGCTTGTCATACCCTGTGACATGTACAGAGGATGAATAAGCATTTGAAATGTAATGTATAAACATTGGACTTATCATTATTATTTCATGAGGATGTTGTACTAGATGGATTCATGTATGTTAAATGTTTCTAAATGTAATTCAACGCTAAGGGATCTTAAAGAATGTAATCTATTATGTATGTTTACTTTTTCGATGGACATTGCTATTGCTTCCATCATTGTGCATGAGTTATATGTGGTATTTACTTTCATGTTTAAAAAAAAAAAATGCTACCAAACTTAGTGAAATTCTAAGTTAATTCTTTGGATCCCTTGGCGGGGCATTACACACACACACACATATATCTACATATATATATATATATATATATACATATATATGTATATATATACATATATATGTATATATATATACATATATATGTATATATGTATATATATGTATATAAATATATATATATGTATATATATGTATATATATGTATACATATGTATATATATGTATATATATATATATACATATGTATATATATATATATATATATATATATGTATATGTATATAGATATGTATATATATGTGTACATACATACATACATACATACATACATACATACATACATACATACATACATACATACATACATACATACATACATATATATATATATATATATATATATATATATATATATATATAAAGTATAATCAAACCAGAAAAGGAGTAACATCATATAAAAGAGTTTGAGAAGACAAAATTCCCAAATTGAGTAGTAGCAAAAAGTTAAAGACCTAGACTAGTTTAGATGTATCACATCATAACAATTTTAAAATCTAAACCATTACCCTAATTATTTAAATGAAGCTTACTAAAAATTTCATGATATGTATAGTAATAGTCTGTAATAGCCCAAGGATGTGATTCATGCCCCATAGCTATTATAGAATTATATCCTCACAAAACAATGTTCCAACTTTAGTAATTAAAAAAAATCTTAAGTTTATGTCTCAAATGTTGCATATAATTTTTTTTTTAATTGAAATATTTCTATAACTTGTGAAAATTTAGAAAGATTCCATTAGATTTAAATTTTGAAATTTTCAAACAATGATTTGATTCATTTAATTTTAATTTAGTTAATTTGATAATGTAAATACATTTTTTCTTCCTTGATTCTTTGGTTTATACCTTGACTCCTAAAATGCCTAATAGCTAGTGGAAAACAAAGAAGTGAATAATATAATGGGTCAGTATAGTAATCTATCAAAGACCCTTGAATTGAAAGGTATAGATCCCTTTTAGATGCAAGATTTTCAATGAATTTTTTTAAAAAAGTTTTTAGGGGTTGCTCTTAACTAGAGAGTAGAAGAGGCCAACAACCAGATTTTTTAGTACCTTAAACAACCTAGGCAATTTCAAAAATAGGGATGAACACTTGAATGCAATATATTCTTACTTAAATGTAAAGATGGAAATATGTAAGACTATTTACAATAATGAGAGGAGAAGGAATCACCGAATGGGAAATTCTTAGATTACAAAGTTAACTGGTATTTGAGAATACCTAGATTGCCCCCTTTTTAGCTACTTCATCAACCAAAACCCAAACTTCTCATACAATGAACTAAACTACACATACAAACTACAATGCATAATAGAAGGAAGAGAATGATGCTTATGCTAAAGAAAGTAAAGCTTATGATCCACTGAAATGAAGGAAATAAAACCAATTTTACTTGAAATCATTCAATTTTTAGTCACACCACATTCACTTCAAATATCATGTAGTAACCAAATGAACAACAAATTTAACATGAAGAGTCAGAATCACACATAGTTGTCCCAACTACAAAGGTTTGCCCAAAAAAAACTTTTTTGACCTCATTTACTTCTCCAGAAGTTGCATATATAAGCCTCTTCAAAATGGCCAGATATGTTTGATGGTTGTAGTGTAGAGCATCTATGAATGGAATAAACTAAAAATAGGACATGATTGGATCATTGTCCATTATAGAGACCAAGCTTAATAAGAGAGACAAGAGAGAGAAAGATAGCTATCCAGAAGAATGTTAGAGCATCATGCCTCCTTAGGAGTAATTGCCTTAGCTCTATAAGCCTTCATTATATCTAGTAGTCATGCATCTCTATTGACTCATCCACTCTAGCGACCTTTGATTGGAACTTGTCTGATCCATGCCTTAAGATTGAATCAATTGATGAAAGCTCCTAGAATTTTGACATCTAGAAATTGATTAGATCACTAATTTCATCAACAAATGCCAAGAACTTGGTCTTCATCCTCTCAATATCTACTAATCTTCCATTAGCAAACATATAGGACTTTGTGTGCAACACTTCCAAATATTCAAATAGCTTTTCTATGAGTTTCTACACCAGGTCATGCACATCCTTAAGCTCATTTGCAGATCTTGTAGAGCTTTCCACTATAAACTCCAAAGAGTGTTTCCAATGAAACAATAGCTCTTTATCTATTTTAAGAATCCCATGGAAGATGCAAACATTGGTCTTCATATCAATCACTTCTTGTAATAGTGTCAATTTCTCTATTAGTCTATCTATTGCATTTTGTATAGTAACTTGATGACTAGAAGTTGCCTCCCTTAACTTGTGAGCATATAATAGTAGATTTCCAAAAATTTCAATTAATGGGGACCTTGTGCCTTCATCTGATCAACCCATGCTGGGCCAATTTACCCAAATTTCCTTTCTTGTTGTAGCTTCATAAGAAAGTTCTTATTCTCTTCTACATTTGGGTTGAATGCACTAGTTGAAGTGCTTCCAAGTATAGATATAATGTAGTCAATTAACTCTTTGTTTGAGGCCTTGAAAACCTCTTTCTCCACCCCCAACTCCTCTAGCTTGTCCTCAATATTCTCATTAGTATATTTCCATATATCTACCATGGAATCATGAATAGGGATACCGATTTTCACCATTCTAATTTGAAAGTCATTGGTAGTAAGCTCATGGAACTTTCTCTCCTTTTGAGCCTGTATTATCTCCATCAAAATGTGACTAGTAGAAGGATTAGTAGCCAATGCTACTATGGAGTTTTTCTTCTTTGTCCTCTTTGATGGTAGGTCATAAGAAGTTCCCTATGTAATGAGGTATTTTGATGGGGTGGATTCTTCATACCTCCACTTCTTACAATCAGTGGTTTCCTCCAACCATGAGTCAGTTGAAAGGACATTGAATGCTGATTGTAGGGTAGTAGGATTAAAAAGCTGCCTTGCCACTAGGGATTTTTCTTTCTCTAAGAAATAATATGGAAGGGGACACCTTTGGTTACTGAGAGGGCCAAAGTATCCACTTGCTATGATGTATCCTATTCTTTTCCATCCATGGGGTTGGTGTTACCATCCAAATTGATGACTTGGATAGGGGAGTTAGGCTTAGCTACTAACTTCTCTTATTCTTGCTCTTTTTCCTTCTCCTTGTCCCCTTCCTTCTCTCCAAATCTTCACGTATTTGGAAGTGATCGACTTCCATAGGTAAGGTTAATAGGAACATTTTTCACTATGGGTTGGTCTCCTCCTTGGCTAATAGACTGAGCTAGTTGCACAGATGTTAAAGTGGCAACAGTGGTGGAGATTAGTGCAGTTGATTGAGCATCTCTAGAAGTCATTCCAACCATGGATCTTGTGCTTCCCATTCTCTTCTTTCTATCTTGGGTCCACCCTACCAACATGTCCATCCTTTTGATGATTCTGTGCATGAGAACCTCCATGGTATCAATGACAGGAGCTACAGATAGGGTATAAATAATGGGAGTGCGTTAATCATAAATGATAAACTCCTACCCTAAATGATTAATGTTTAGGAATAGGATTTAATATTTAGAATTTATTATTATGGATAGGGTTATGATTCAAGTATTAGGCTTAGGATCTACACTTATAGTTTGGATTAGGGGAAAAAATTTAGGATTACCTATAATCATAAATATAAATCAAACCATAATTCTATCTCTAGATTATAACCATAGTTTAAATTCTATTCCTAACCCAAAAAGTATCTCTATGCTAATTTTTATTATGATGGGTTCAATTATTATGCTTAGGATTAGGGTTACTTTATGTCAAGGTTATTATTATGGTTAGGAGTAGGATTCAAGAATTAGATTTAGGATCTAGACTTATAGTTTTGATTAGGAGATAAAATTTAGGATTAAATATAGTCATAAATATAAATAAAATAATAATTCAACCTCTAAATTGTAACCATATCAGTCATGAAATGAATAATCGCATCAGATAACAATAATGTTGAAAAGATAAGAGGAGTAATTGAGAGGGGAGGGGTGAATCAGTTAACAAAAAAATAAATCTTAGATCCCTTAGATGTCAATACAAATCAATAATTGGTGAAAATAGAACTCTATTGTAACTCGCCAAATACACAAGCACTTAGTTTACACTAACAAATGCTAAAGCTCGATAAACATTAAAATAACTTAGCAAATGCTTATCATGAAAAGCTTAAGATCTTATCTATGATTGATCTTACTTTAATTTAGCTGAAAATACATAAATAAAATAACATGAGTTCACAATTGACACCAAGATTTTAACATGGAAATCCAATTTTGGAAAAGCCACCAATTGTAACTAGTTATTGATTTTCACTCTTCTAAAGTGAGCCCTGTTAGGATAAAACCTTGTTAAACATTACAAAACACACTATTAGGTGGAAACTTGTTAGAGGATTTAATCACCTTGTTAGCAGTGGCCTTGTTAGAGGTTTTTAGACAATTCAACAGAAATGCCAGCTTGTTAGAGGATTTACAAATAGGTGCTAAGCCAACTCTATTAAGAGATTTAGATCACTACTACAATGGTTAGAGAGTAACAACAAGATGACCTAATTTCTGATGCAACTAAATAGTTGATTATAGATCTTAATTCTAGATTCTATACTTGATCCTTCCCGATCAAATGTATCTTTTCATCTCAACAAGGATATTATTCTTATCCTTCCAATTCTCTTCCTCTAAGCATCATTAGATCGTCAATTATGTTCCACAATTCAATCCTCATCTTGACCTTATATTTATATTTTTACACATTGTCAAGTTGACTTGAATATAACTTAGAAAAATTAGTATTCATCTTCTCAGCCGGCTAGAACCAACAAATAAATCAATTTAACTCAATATGCCAAAATAAGAAAATCCTTCATTAGTTGACCCTCCTCTGTAGATACTAACTAAAAGCAATTTTCCTGTGTTAACCAAGTGGACTTGGTTAACACTGCATATTCACAAAGTTCCTTTGGTAACTAAGTGAGTTCAATTAACACTCAACTTCTGCAAACTTTCCTTTGTCACCTGAGTTAACTTGGTAGATACAATCTTCTAAACTAGGAAAACTCTAGAATGCTCGATAGACATAGGAAACTATCTTCAATGCCTAAGTGAGCTTGCCATACACTGACTAGTAATGATATGACATTTTTTGTAACATCAAATACAATACACAATTAATCAATTATTTCCAACAAACTATATATATATATATATATATATATATATATATATATATATATATATATATATATATATATATATATATATATATATATATATATATAAAGTGATATATACTAAGATATATACATAATTTTCTAATATATATAGTAATATATACATAATATTTTGATATATATATAAAATTCTATCACCAAATGAACTATAGAGAATCAACAATACATATAAATGGTTCTAGCATTGATATACAAAAATATAAATCAACTTTCATGGACATAAGATCAAATGAGAAAATAGTGATGAACAAAATTATTAAAAATAAAGGAAAGCAAATATAAATTGTTGTAGTGTATTTGTTGAAGGCAAAAAAAAAATGGTATCACGTGTAGCTTGCCAACTCATATAAAAACCTTAAGAAAAAGTATAACTATGAAGTTGTGTCTACCTATTAATCAGTGATTTGAAAAAAAAATTTATTACTTATCCAAACTTTGGAGTGTACCCTCAACTTGACTCATGGAATTTATAATAAATTTTGGATGAACCAAGAGTAGTTCGTAGGTGGAAGACAAATAAGCATGCAATGGTAATTAGAAAAGATGTGATGTGTAATTTTATTATTATTTTAATAGAAAGAGACTATTCATCAAAAAATAAATGAAAACAGCTCTTATAATAATTAGAAGATGCAATTAATATAACATATTTTATTGTAGAGTTTAAGAAGAGAGAAAAGTTATATTACTAATTCATAAAAATTATTACATGAGAAGTCAATGTTTAAAACATGTAAATCATGAGTTAAGACTTAAATTAATAAACAAGATATTATGCATTTAACTATTATGATTAGGATTAGGCTTGGGATCTAGACTTATAGTTTTAACTGGGGAATAATATTGAGGATTAACTATAATCATAAAAATAAATCAAACCATAATTCTATCTCTAAATTCTTATTCTAACCTTAATGCTAACCTAACCCAAACCCCATCTATCATATAACATTTAAACAATAGCATCATAATAAATATCCCAAACCTAAATATAATTATAACCACAACAATAACCCTAGGTAAACCCTAATCATTTCATGATGCTAACAAGTTTTTCGTAATCATCATAATAATCCTAAGTTGAACCATCTTGATACCCTAAACCTAACAAAATTCTAAATCCTAAAATTCTATCACCAAATGAACTATAGAGAATCAACAATACATATAAATGGTTCTAGCATTGATATACAGAAATATAAATCAAATTTCATGGACATAAGATCAAATGAGAAAATAGTGATCAACAAAATTATTAAAAATAAAGGAAAGAAAATATAAATTGTTGTAGTGTATTTGTTGAAGGCAACAAAAAAATGGTATCACATGTAGCTTGCCAACTCATATAAAAACCTTAAGAAAAAGTATAACTATGAAGTTGTGTCTACCTATTAATCAGTTATTTGGAAACAAATTTTATTACTTATCCAAACTCTCGAGTGTACCCTCAACTTGACTCATGGAATTTATAATAAATTTTGGATGAACCAAGAGTAATTTGTAGGTGGAAGACAAATAAGCATGCAATGGTAATTAGAAAAGATGTGATGTGTAATTTTATTATTATTTTAATAGAAAGAGGCTATTCATCAAAAGATAAATGAAAAAGGCTCTTATAATAATTAGAAGATGCAATTAATATAACATATTTTATTGTAGAGCTTAAGAAGAGAGAAAAGTTATATTACTAATTCATAACAATTATTACATGAGAAGTCAATGTTTAAAACATGTAAATCATGAGTTAAGACTTAAATTAATAAACAAGATACTATGCATTTAACTATTATGATTAGGATTAGGCTTGGGATCTAGACTTATAGTTTTAACTGGGGGATAATATTGAGGATTAACTATAATCATAAAAATAAATCAAACCATAATTCTATCTCTAAATTCTTATTCTAACCTTAATGCTAACCTTACCCAAACCCCATCTATCATATAACATTTAAACAATAGCATCATAATAAATATCCCAAACCTAAATATAATTATAACCACAACAAGAACTCTAGGTAAACCCTAATCATTTCATGACGCTAACAAGTTTTTCGGAATCATCATAATAATCCTAAGTTGAACCATCTTGATACCCTAAACCTAACAAAATTCTAAATCCTCTTTTTTCCAATATCCCCCTTTTTGGTTTTGATATATAAGTGATAATATACCTAATTCATTAATTAATAACAAGTAGTGTATTCTGAACATAAGATATCAGATAATGGATGCCAAGAAAAATATATAGTATGTGTTGAGCACTAGTATGTGTCATGTAGATAGTTAGTGTTGAGTTACTCCAATAATGAGAAAGCCAATACATGCTGAGTGATTTAGATGTTGAATTAACAATGGATGCCAAGTCATTCAAAGGCCATCTTACAACATTGAAGATGTAGTGGATGTTGGGCATTAGAGGCTTCAAGTGTTGAGTAAACAATTTTGGACATAATTTTTGTAATGGCACAAACTCCTATGTAAACCATTTTTGGGTCAAATCAAAGATTGTTTTATGATCCTAAAAGATAAGAATGAATCTACATTGAGGATCCCTATGTAGTACATCTAAGTCTTCTTAAAGAAGCCAAACCCTAAAAGATTGTGTGTGAAGGGAGAGGTTTGCATGTGCAGACAAAGCAATCATGGTGACCATTGTGGTTTCATAATGCACGCCCCATTTCTCCTACAAATGGGAACCCCCTAGTAATTATTTTTCTTTTTTAGACCCCTAGTCCAACGTCTAAGTCTTTTTGGGGCTCTACCAAGAGTTTGTGTCTTACCTGATACCCTACCTGAAAAACCTAGTTGTCAGATTTGAGAAATTTGGAAAAAAAAAAAAAAGATGATTAAGAGGTTAAGGTGCACACTAGCACACCTAGCACACATGCACACTGATCACACATGCACACCTATCATCAGTGTGCAAGTGCACTTGATGTGGAAGTGTGCATATGCACCCTTTGGAGGTGTACAGCTACACACCTGCGCAAGTGCACACATCTCGAAGGTGTTCATGGTCCCAAGACTATAAATACTTAGATTGCCCCTCCCTTTATTCATTTTCACTTGTAGAGCATTCATGATTGCACCTCCACACCTATAGAGGTGTGCTAAATTTTTTCCACCTACACAAAACATGTAGTCAACGCATTATAAAGGCGTGCACATATGCACCTATCTAAGGTGTGTAGGTGTGCACCTTTATTTACATCTCTAAAAAACTTTTAAATGCACTAACACTCCTAAGAGAAAGGTTTGCACCTTTCATGAAAACCTAAACTAACAAACCTAGGTAATGGTGCACATATGTGCACACCCTTAACTACACAAACCCTTTTACATCCCTTAAAAACATATTGTGATATGTGTAGTACACACTCGCTCATGTACACACTCCACAAGGATGAACACGTATGCAGGTGCACCAGTGCACACTCAATAACCTTTTAAAGATTATTTAGCTCACCAAGCACACCCACAAAGGTGCGCAAGATGCACTAAACTACATTTTAGAGCTAAATAGGGGGATTTGACTAGTTTTGCAAGGGTTTTAGGGTTTTGTTAGGACCTTATTTTTACCCCTCCAAACTAATGTGTGTATGTTTTATGTAGATAAAATGGCTTCCTCATCATCCTCACTTGCTAAGAAGATGGCTCTAAAACCAGTTACTTTCAGTTTCAAGGGGCACTTAAGAAATCACACTTTTAGGATGCACATTTAGAGGTTAGAGAAATGTAATTGGGACATATAGACTAGAACACAGTCCTAGTACTTTTCCACTATTGGAAGCATGAATGCTAATGATATTCCTATGGGGGAGTATTATAGAAACATGATTAGATCATTATCACGATGATATGTTACCTTCATGATTGTGTTTGTCATTGATGCCAACATAATAGTTTTCTGTGGTTTTTGAGAAAAGAACAACAGAAAGATCAAGTTGGTACAGATAGATAGTTGAGCATTTTCACTAAACGATGTTAAAGGGAGATACTACTAAGTGTCTAGAATATGTAGCTAACCTCAGAATCATAAGATATTAAGTCTAGAAGAAGTTACACAAGTTTTGGTGAAGATTTTTTTGAGAAAGAGTTTATAGAGGCATGTTGATGTAAACTTATTATATCTCTTAGTAGATTTGTTATTCTAAGAAGAAAAATTTAAAGATCTGAATAAGACATGTTGGTGATGACATGGCTAAGCTCGCTCATCATAATGATATGTGTATGGAAAGATATTCATGTTGCAAGGTGGAAGATTAATATTATCACTAAGTGTAACTTGTTCTTAATGTGGTCCTATAATAATTAATTGAGAAGGTGTAATAGCTGACTTAGGGAATTGTTTTATGGATTCAACATAAAGTAAGGATATTTTACTTTATCATGAAGTATGGAAGAAATGTGATTTTAAGCAACACAAAGAGAAGAATGTGAAGTTGAGCAAAGTAGAGTGAATTTGAACAAAAATTTATTTTTGAGGTTTTATTATGTGGACCGAAGTTGGATACTTGGATCTGAGGTTTGTGACCTAGTCTAAAAGGTTTGAAAGTGATTGGTTCAATTGCTAGGATAGATGAAAGAAGTTATGATATAGTACACAAGATTATTCTACAAGGAATATTTGAGAGATTAGTTGGATAGTGACTTTGGTGATCTTGCCCCAAAAGTTGTTTGGACAGTGGGTCCTTCTATCTTCTATGACTCCTAACATTGTTGCAATCTTCTAACAAGGATTCAAAGTCTCCTAACATGGACTCATACGTACTAAATGTTTTAATTTACTCCTAACAGGGTCCATCCTCTAATAATGAATATCTATATTAGTACATCATCTTGTGGGCATCATTCCCACTATGGTTTTCCCTCTAATCAATGGTTTTCCTAGCTAATATATCTAGTGTAATTGGCAATTTGCATCTTGTTATGGTTGATGTTTACTTTGATTGAATGGATAAGATTTTTAAAATTTGATAAATGTTTTAATTGTTGCATAACTGATTCACCCCCTACCCTCTTAGTTATCTTGGTGAACTATTATTTATAACAATTGGTATTAGAGTGTCAGGTCCTTGAAGATAAAGTTTAACAACTTTGGGAGATCCATGGAAAGCATATTCAGGAAAGATAGTCCAAATTTTGATGGAACAAATTATGATAACTGGAAGGAAAATATGAAGATGCGTCTATTGTGTATGGGTCCAAGATATTGGATCTTGACAAAATCATCAAAGACAATCATTACTGAAAAAGATTTGGAAACTTGTACCGAGGAAGAAAGAGATCTTTTCATGTGCAACATGAGAGCTAGAGCAGCACTATTATCCTAAAATTGAATACAATCAAGTAAAGCCACTTGTTAATTCTCATTTGATTTGGAAATCTTTGGAAACTAGTTTTGAAGGTGATGAACATTCTAAGAAATTAAGGCTAAAAAGTTGGATATGTGCATTTCAAGATGCTAAAGTGATGGAATATGAATCCATAAGGATATATGTAGGCAAGATAACAAAAATTACTACAGGTATTAAATCTCAAGGAGGAACCAAAGAAGATATTGTAGAGCTTGACACCAAAAATTACTATAGGTATTAGATCTCAAGGAGGAACCAAGGAATATGAATTTCCTAAAATTGAATACAATAAAAAAAAGTCACTTGTTAATTCTCATTTGATTTGGAAATCTTTGGAAACTAGTTTGAAGATGATGAACATTCTAAGAAATTGAGGCTACAAAGTTGGATATGTGCATTTCAAGATGCTAAAATGATGGACTATGAATCTATAAGGATATATGTAGGCAAGATAAAAAAAAATTACTATAGGTATTAGATCTCAAGGTGGAACCAAAGAAGATATTGTAGAGTTTGACACCACCATTTAAGTCAACAATTCAAATGTTATAGTTGTTGATATCTTGTACCAAAGATTTCACAAAGGGAACATTGCTTGGATGACTTGAAGTAGTTGATAATGAGCTTAGACAATCCAGAGAATTGACAAGAATAGAAACAACTTTCAGTGCTTTGAATATTCAACCTAGTTTATCAAGGAGCACAAGTGCTAGAGGAAACTTTACTACCAATAGTAGATTTGATGAGGACATAAAGATTGAAGAAGGAGTATCCCTTCTAGTAAGAAAAGAAAAGGATAGTAAGAAAATCTTTAAATGTTGGACTTGTGATGAATTTGGTCATTATGCATTTAAATGTCCTAAAAGAGAGAATGTGTATAGAGAAAATTTCAAACTTGGAAGAGATAGAGAATGTCTATATCCAAATGAAGAAAATGATTATGATGAACAAGCAGTAAGTGCTAGCAATGATGAAATTGTATTTGTAGCTATTAAAGAAGAAAGTCAAGAGAAAATAGCTTTGGTATCATAGGTTGAAAAAAAATCCAATTGGATAATCGACAGTGGTTGTTCACATCATATGACTGGTGATATGAACAAATTTGTTAACTTCAAAATTGAAGATGGAGGAATTGTCAAAGTTGGAAATAATGAAAAATGCCAAAGTTCAAGGTATGGGATCTATAACTCTTGATGGTAACACTAACACTAAGGATATATATTTTGTTGATGGTTTGAAGCACAAAATTTTGAGTGTTGGACAACTAGTGGATAAATGTTATCAGTTGTAGTTCATAGAAAAGACATGCATGATTAGAGACATAGATGGAAAGGTAATTGGAACAAGAACCAAATCTAGAGGTAATGTATTTTAGTTGAATCCTATTGAAATCACATGTTTGTTGCAAAGGTAGATGAAAGTTGGTTATGACATAAGATATTTTGTCATAAAAACTTTGACAGTATTTTGAAGACTAGTAGTATGTTTCCAGTCAAAGATTTTCCTAAGATTGTAACACCTACTAACACAATTTGCAAGGAGTGTGTTTGGCAAAGTACAACATAACTTATTTTCCCAGAAAGAAGTTTACTACTACATCAAAATTTGAGATTTTCCATATAGATCTCAGTGGTCCTACAAAGACTATAGGATTCTATGGTGAAATGTATTTCATGATTTTAGTTGATGAATTTTCTAGAATGATGTGGGTTATACTTCTTAAAGAAAAATATGAGGCATTTGATAAGTTCAAGATATTCAAGAATAGAGTTGAGAATAAAATAGGCATGAAGATTAAATGTTTAAGATTAGATAGAGGAGAAGAGTTTACTTCAAATTAATTTAACAACTTTTGTGAAGCTAATGGAATCAGAAGATAGTTATCAACTCCGAGAACCCCTAAATAGAATGGTATAGCAGAAAAAAGAAAAAAATCAATAAAAAAAGTAGCAAGAGCTATATGAGCTAAGAATGATGTATCCAAGATGTTTTGGAGAGAACCTATGAATACAATAGTCCACACTATGAACAAAGTATAGGTCAGGAAAGACACAAACAAGACCCCTTATGAACTATGGTTTGATCACTTACCTATTCTTAAGTATTTTAGAATTTTTAGCAGAAAGTGTTATATCAAAATAGATGATGATATTGGTAAGTTTGATGCTAGAAGTGATGAATGTATGTTTCTTGGTTATTCATTGAAAATTAAGGCTTATAGATGTTATAATCTTAGAGCTAAGACCATTATGGAAAGTGCAAATTGAGAGTTGATGAGAAATTTAAGATACAAGAAAAAATAGTTTATCACAATTTAGATAATGAGAATGTTGTTACTAAAAAAAGGAATTATGAAGTATTCATTGAGACAAACAATGATTTGCATAACTAGGGAGAGAAAAGGCAGAAAAAATGCTCAAAACCTTCAAAAAAGCCAAGAGTTAAGATAACAACTCCTACTTCAAGTAAGAATATGACTAAGAATCATCCACTTGAGTAGATCATCAAAAGAAGAGATAAAGGAGTAATGAAAACAAGAAAAATCAATGAAGAACTATGATTGATATCTCAAGTTGAACCAAAGAATGTAGATGAAGCATGTAAAGATGACTATTGCAAACAAGCTATGAAAGAGAAATTGGATCAAATAGTAAAGAATGAGACATGGGAATTGGTCCCCAAACCAATAGACAAGAATGTGATAGGAACTAAATGGGTATTCAAAAAAAAGATGAATGAACAAGGCGAAGCTGTAAGGAACAATGAAAGATTGGTATGTAAAGGTTACTCACAACAAGAAGGAATACTATGATGAAACCTATGCTCCTGTGCCAAGAATAGAAGCAGTAAGGTTATTCTTAGCATACACAACATATGAGAAATTAAATTTATATTAGATGGATGTCAAGCCAACAATTTTGAATGGAGAACTTGAAGAAGAGGTGTACATAAAGCAACCTAAAGGTTGTCCTTTGACAGATGACAAGGACATAGTATGTAGATTGAAGAAAGCATTGTATGGCTTAAAGCAAGCACCCAGAACCTGGTATGCAAGGTTGGACAAGCATTTGACAAAGCTTGGATATAGCAAAGGTATGGTAGATAACAATATCTATTAGAAATAAATTGATGATGGATTGATGATTTTCATAATATTTATTGATGATATCATATTTGAAGGAAATTATGATGAAAGTGACAAGCTTGTAGAAGAAATGAAGAAGGAATTTGAAATGAGCATGATAGGAGAGATGAATTATTTTCTAGGATTACGAATTATACATACTAAAGAAGGAATCTATATTTCTCAGACTAAGTATTTGAAAGATTTACTAAAAAGGTTTGGTTTGGAAAAATGTAAACCTATTGGAACACCTATGGTAATTGGACACAAGTTATCTACAAAGGTTAAGACATGTACTATTGAGAAGAGGAAGTACAGATCTATGATCGAAGGATTGCAACATTTGACTCACATGAGGTTGGATATAGCAAATGTAGTTGGAATAGTTGCAAGATTCTAAGCTAATCCCAAAGCAGCACATTATGCAATAGTCAAAAGGATATTTAGATATCTGAAAGGAACACTAGAGTTTGAATTGTGGTATGATAGATCTAATGATTTTACTCTATATGTTTATACTAATGCTGATTGGGTAGGCAGTATGGAAAAGAGCACTAGTGGTGGAGCCTTCTTTCTTGGAGGAAGATTGGTTTCTTGGCTAAGCAAGAAGCTTGATTGTACCTCACAAAGTATAGTAGAAGAAAAATATGTTTTAGTAGAAAATAATTATAATCAAGTTGTTTGGATGAAATAGAAGTTGAAGGATATAAGGATAGAATTTAGTGAACTTGTTGTCATACATTTTGACAACTCAAGCACAATAAATATGTTCAAGAATCTAGTGTTGCATTCTAAGGCTAAGCACATTTCTACCAAGTATCACATGTTGAGAGAGAAAGTTGCAAAAAAGGAAATTAGATTAAAGTATGTGGGCACTAAAGAGAGAGTTGTAGATATCTTCACTAAGCCTCTTCCCAAAGAGACTTTTGAGTATTTTCAAGGTATGCTAGGGGTTATGCCCCTTCTTACATTAGAGTAGATGAAACAAGAGTGCATTAGTCCAGTGTAATAGAACACTATTATTTTTTTGTATTAAACACTGATGCTTTTTTATATGGGAAAGTATCTATGATGGATAGAGTCATCTAGGACTCTTGTTGGATGCTATTTTTGAACAGTGTCTTTGGACACTTGAACTAGTCAAAAATAGTTGTTGTAGAGTTTGATGGTTGTTGATACCTTTGACTCTGAGGTTAATGGGGGAGAAGTTAGCATGACAAATAGTGCATCAAAAATTAGTTTAGAAAGAATGGAAAAAAGGTACAATAGGAAAAGTATAGCATGGGAGAATGATTGATGAGGAGGGTTTGAAATTAGTGGTTAATAGTCTTTTGGAGTTGGTATTATAGGAGCTAGAGGTTTTTCATCTATGTTTCCATGAATGCCAAAGGGGGAGATTGTCAGGAGCATGAATGTTGATGATATTCCTATGGGGGAGTATTTTGTAGAAACATGATTAGATCATTATCATGATGATATGTTACATTCATGATTGTGTTTGTCATTGATGTCAACATAATAGTTTTTTGTACTATTTGACAAAAGAATAGTGGGAAGATCAAGTTGGTATGGTTAGATAGTTGAGCATTTTCACTAAGTGAGGTTAAAGGAAGATACTTCTAAATGCCTAGAATATGTAGATAACCTCAAAAGCATAAGATATTAAGTCTAGAAGAAGTTATGAAAGTTTTGGTAAAGACTATTCTGAGATAGATTTTACAAATGCATGTTCTAGAAAACTTCCTATATCTCTTAGTAGATTTGTTATTCTAAGAAGCCAAAGTTAAAGATGTGAAGAAGACGTCGATGATGACATGGCTAAGTTTTCTTATCAGAATGATATATGTATGAAAATATATTCAAGTTTCAAGGCAAAAGATTAATGTTATTGCTAAGTATAACATGTTCTTAATGTGGTTCTATAATAATTAATTGAGAAGGTGTAACAACCAACTCAAGGAATTTTTTTATGGATTCAATATAAAGAAAGGATATTTTCCTTTATCATGAAGTATGGAAGAAATGTGCATATAAGAAGCACAAAGAGTGGAATGCAAAGTTGACCATAGTAGAGAAAAGGTGAAGGAAACTTCATTGCCGAGGTTTTATTGTGTGATCTAAAGTTGGATACTTGGATCTAAGGTTCATGGCCTAGTCTACAAGGTCTAAAAGTGATTGTTCTAGTTGACAAGATAGAAGAAAGAAGTTACAGTACAATACAAATGGTTATTCTACAAGGAATAGTTGAGAGATTAGTTGGAGAGTGAGTTAAATGATCTTTCCCTAGAAGCTATTTGGATAGTGGGTCCCTCTATCTTCTACAACTTCTAACAGGGTTGGAACAACTCCTAATAGGGTTGGAACCTTGTAATAATGATTCAAAGTCTCCTAACAGGGACTCATATGTACTAATTATTATAATCAACTCCTAACAGGGTCCATCCTCTAACAAGGGATATTTATATCAGTACATCATCTTGTGGGAATCATTCCCACTAGGGTTTTCCCTCTGATCAAGGGTTTCCCTAGTTAACATATTGTTAATGAATAGATTGTCCTCTGAGAGAATACATGCAAATATAACTCTAGATGTCCAATTGAGAGGACTAATGGGCACCAATAGTTGGATAAGTTATCATTGGATTGATAACTTTCCTTTGAATTTTATCAGGTACAACTCCCCGTGTAAGATATACAATGAATTAATTACAAATACTTTTAACCAAAAAGCATAAATGGTTTCGAACATCTACTTGTAAACATGAAGTAGATGCAGAAAACCAAAATAACTGAAAAGAAAATAATAGTAAACAACACAAGGTCTATTTGCTTGTTGTATTACATAATGAATAAAAATCTTGAGAAAGCTGAGAATCAAAACTTAAAAGGAATCTTGAAATCAAATATATTCAAGAAATAATGAGTCCAAATGCGTTTAAGGAAAACTAAAAGTTGTGCCAAGATAAAAATCAGTGGAGAGAACTTTACACAAACTCAAAGTTTTAATATACAATTTTCTCTCAAACCTCCCTTCCCTAATGTGCATAAAATTACACAAATTTCAATACACATTGCACTAGTACCATTATCTGAAACTAAATAGAATCTTCCTTCATAAAACTTAAAATCAAAATTCCCTATTCCCTCCAACTCAAAGTTTAGAAAGAAAATAAAAATCAACCCTCCTATAGTCTCAAAATTTTTTGTCACATTGTTGTAGCTCCCAGTATACTGTCTTAGAAAGAAGAACCCCTGGAACTTTTGCCATTGGCCTATTTATCTTCTTCCCCTATCAGTTTTAGTTCAATTTTTATTAATTGATTCTTGGAAAAGGTTGACCATTAATATTTCACTCTCCTTTATCCCCAAAATATTCCCATAACTGATATCCTTCTAACATAATCATAATATGAGATTCACCTATGTATTCTACCCATATTTTTAATATTTGGTCATATTTAATTAATGACATTACACAGGATACATCAAGTAATATTTATGAGATTATTGACACCTGGCTCTACACCTGCCCATGATCTTTTAGAGAGGAAGAGGGTGTGATATTTATGCAAACTCAACCATTCAAATTTATTTACATTCCCCCCTTTTTATAATCTTCAAATTCTCACTAAATTGTCTTTGTGAATAGGCATTTGGTATCCATGAGCTATAGACACAAAAAGTGCAAAATATACTCTTTAACCAATAGATAATGTAGAGTATATGACTCAGGCATCCATCAATATTGTGTGTAGTTTTGTTGTAATTCTTTTCGAAAATGTTCCTTTGGACAATGCTCACATTTTTTCAAATGATGCATATGCACTCTCGGCGTCTCTATCACTGTGCAAGTTCAAGTTGGCAATTACTTAATAAAGTAAAACTTGATATCTATTTGAGTGCAGCTAGCTTCTATTTGAATGCCTTGAATTTTATGATCCATTTTGCAAAATTATACCCATGCCTTAAATTCATCAAAACCTGATAAGAATGTCACCTTCAACCTTACTATTGAAAGGGAGGTGTCATGCTTGGAAGAACTCGAGACTTTTTTTTTAATAAACAAATCATTAAAATGTGTCTTCATATTTGGAAACTATGGCTTTAAATCTTTAACCATACAAATTTACATAAAGAGCATTCAAATTTTATGTTGCCATGCAACTTTCTCATCTTCAAAGCATACTATCAAATAGTCCACATGTATGTCTCTAGTAGTGATTGGGTTCTTTTTTTATTTCATCTTCTTGTCAATTTCTATTCTTTGATTTGGCACTTGCATAGTACTTACAAAAACTTGAATCCTTCTCCAATATTTCTATGGAAAGAAGTCAATTTTATGAGGGAAACCCATAGTTTAATGATCAAAGAATGCCTGACAGAACCTTGACTTTCATGATAGAATATTCATCTTTTGGAATGATGAAAACCATTGCCTTCATTATGTCCACACAAGTCTACTTACACTTGCATGAGGACCTCTCGATATCCATGTTGATTATTACATCCTTGCATAAAGAATAATACCATTACCTACATTATCCCCTCATAGACTCCTCAAAAAATTGTGGCCTTTTTTAATCTATTAGACATGAACCAAAACACCCATGAGCTTTTTCTCCTCATATACCCAAGCTTATCCCATCTTTGACCATGATAATCTTCATTAGCTAGGCTCAAGCCATATGTTTGATAATTATATACTAGCTCTCTATTATGTTGCATGGATCTCCATTGATGGTTTCCTCAGGTGGCCCTCCATTGAGATGTTCTTTGAAAATATGATCAAAAGCACAAAAAATCTCTAATATCACATATATTTGTGTGCCTGTATCAACAACAATAGGTTAGCTCAAGTGGCCTATCTCTAATTCAAGTTCATCAATAGTTTTGTTTATCAATGAAACAACACTTGATATCGTGCCTTAATGACACTCTCCAAATGCTTTGAAAATAGCTTTGCTAAATATTTTGAACCCATCCAAGCAACTATCATATCAACACTCATATTGATATCACCTTGTGAGCAATCGACAACTCCAATCCATGGACATTGTAAATGATATGATCACCCTTTAAGAATTTCCAAAGCATATGTTCCCTTATCCATGAGATCAAGCTTTGTCAAGACACCAAATGTCCTTTTACCCATAGGATCCACTTCTCAAGCTAGTTTTATGGCATTTGATGTTGCAATATCTTGGTTTGTAGGAGAAATTGCTAGGATTATACCATTGGGCTTTTCAATGTAACTTCGAACCATGTTTCAATCATTCCCAACTTTCTTATATATGGAATCATAATAGACTCGAGACTTTCCACGTAGCCCTTAGAACTTTAGATCAATTTGATTCCACAACCCGTGGCTTTGGGAATAAGACAGTTATAATTAAATTAGTTGTTTTCACAACTAGCACCATTTCTTATCATCTTTATTGAATTTTTGATGTTGTATTATCATCACTCCTTGATTTGAATAACAATGAAAATCTTGTCATGTTTCTCTGGCATTTCTATAGACACTGGCAACATGACTGTTATACCCATTGACATAATGTCAAATATTCACCTATTATAACTTATGTTTCTGAGTTTTATATACATTTTGAGATAAAGATGATTGCCATAGGCCCATCATCACACTTTCATTGAAGAACCCTATATGCCACAAAAGTTATTATTGATTTTATTCCCATAAAGAGACTGTTGAAATCTATGATCAAAGATTTTAGGCTTGTGTGTTATGATACACATTTCAATCCTTAGAACTTAATCAAGTCATTGGCATTCTATTTGATCAGTTCTCTACAATCTCTACATAACACTTTAGACTTCATCTTGTCGGATAGTTCACATATCATCATGGTAGTGACTAGATAGTCAAATGCCTCACCAATGCTTTTTCAATTTGTATTTTGGATTCTCTTCAACCAAGTGACAGCATGCATTTGTACCCAAATTATCTTATTTATCTTTCTTGAACATTTACTTAACTCTTTAAAGAGTCTAGAAGAAATTCATGAAGTCGCTCTAAATCCAATTCAAAATACTCCTCTAAAATAAAGAATTGGAAATTGAATTCTAAATTTCCAAACCAAGATGAATAAAAAATAAGTCCTTGAAACTTAATTATTGAATCAAGATTCTAAACTTCACTTATACATTTCAAACCACTGAATTTTTGTACTAGACCCTGAATTATGAACTGAGACAAGATTCTAAACTTTCCTAATCTAATGAATCTACATTTTGAACCACTTCAAACCATCGAACCACTTTGAACCAAGTTCAAAGTACTTTAGAGAGGTTCAAAACCTAAAATTGAATGTTTTAAAACCATGTCCACATTGGGTACTAACACATATATGGTGTAATTGTGTATGTGCATCTTGTTATGGTTTCTATTTACTTTGGTTGATTGGATAAGATTGTTTAAAGTTTATAAATGTTTTAATTGTTAGACAACTAAGTCACACACCCCCCCTCTTAGTTATCTTGGTGGACTATTGTTTCTAACAACAATAAGCCTAAGGAGACGTCTTCAATGGTCTCAACACTTTTAAAATTGGGCTTGGTTAATGTGGCCTCATTTCTCACATCAATGCGATCTTTAGAGATTGTCATGGACTTGGTAGAGAATTCTGTGTTAGAAGAAAGAGTTGTGAAGTGTATAATAGTGAGAAAGTATTCCTTCTTCTAGGCGTAGATCAATATGTGAAAATTAAATTTCATCAAGCCAAAATATGATATAGGGAAAATTAAAAGTAAGCTAAAGAGATCATACAATTGTCATTCTTAATTGAAAGAACATCAGTGGGATGAAGAGCAAGCAAGGTAGATATGACTAGAAGATAAATGAAGGTACATGACATCAAATACTTCATTGTACTTTTGAGTAGGGTTATGGGTTTACCAATAGCTAGGCACATGAATATTTGGATGGTACATTTCATCAAAACCATCAAAACAACTAAAATGCCAATTGATTAGGCCACAATACTAAGTGAAAATATAGATGAGAAGTTGGTTGGAGTCAAAGACAATCCCAAGTTTTACATGACATCATATTTGGTGTATTTACTGATAGAAAGGATAATTCACTATCTAGGATTGTATACAAAGAGAAGAATGCAAGATGCTAATGCTCGGCATTATGTGGTATATCTCCAACTGGTAAAGAAGAAGCTCTTGAATAAGATCAAATAATATAGAATAGTCAATGATGCTTTCATTTTTACAATCATCTAGTTCATTGAGGGTGATTATGCCAAGAGGATATTAGTAAAGGTAGTAGAAAGGATTGTGAAGATGGGTTCCTATTACATCCAGTTTAAGACATTCCTTAAATAAGGGTAGTGGGCACAATAGTGAATCCAAAGAAACTCTTGAGATATCCATCATATAGGCTCATTTTTATTGGAGACTGCAAGACAAATCACATCTACATATTACAAAGTGAGGAAACAACATAAGAAGATCTAGGTATGGCCCATCACTATAGGTCCATTTGAAGTTGAGCATAACCAAGGATAGGAACAAGTGCTAGAATAGGAAGCACAAGAGGTATCCTCACCTACACAAGAGGAACAAGCCTCTCCTTCACCTGCTAAGAAAGCTAGAGTTGGACCTACTATTAAAAGGACTAGGAGGAAAAAGATACAAAGAAAGGTTATACCTATTCCTATAAACCTAGAAACCATCCTTGAAGAGGATGAAGAGGAGGAAGAAGATGAAGAAAATAATTTCCCATTGAGTCAAAGGACATGCTTGGCAAGAGCTCCCTAGGAAGAAAGAAGGAGGAGCTCCATTATCACATTGCCATCTTTTCCAAAGCAACATGTTGAGGTTACAACTTCAGAAGATGAGCAAAAATAGTGGATAGATCAACAAGAAGGGTAGGTAACAAATATTTTCAACATATTTGATTTTGACTTCATGCCAGTAGGGACAAAAATGGTGGGTGATAAAATATGCGATACACCCATGAACCAACCTTTGGAAGAGGATTGGAATCAAATGCCACCTCTACCACAAGGATCTATGGGTACCTCACCACCATCGTTTTAGGATTTTCATATTTGGATAAAGGATCAGCCACTCCTCTCCCTCATGTCACTAAAGAAGAGAGAGTGGTTCATGAAGAATAGCCTAAACAAAGACTAGCTAGTGAAGTATCAAAGGAAGGACAAATACTTGAAGAACCTCACCAAACTTCTTAGGATATAGAGGCTAGGACTTTTGATACAACATATGTAGGGACACCAAATTTAGATCTCTTGTAGAAGGAAAAGACTCTAAAAAGGAGTGATAAGGGAAAAGGGCCTACTAGGAAAACCTCCTCTTTAACCAAATACTTGTCTCCTATGGGCACTTCACCAACCTAGTTGAAGAGGGAAGTTATGGTCCGATAAAAGTGATAGTTGAACCTGAATAAATAGGAGATTATGGATGCACTAGTAGAAGCCATCAAGAGGCCTAAACCACCTACAAGTGATGTGAAACAATTGACCTTCATAGTGAATAATAGAGATCAAGAACTACTTGTTCACATAGCCATTCCTCCTCCACATGTTATGACCAAAGATTTGATTCCTAAGTACTATCATATTACAAAAGTCCTATTAGGAAATCCCATAGTAGATACAACCAAAGTAATTATCACTATGGGTGTCAAGGAGTTGTTCAAGCATTTTGATGATAATGAGAATGAATTGATAAAGTTGCACAAAGAATATGATCTACTAAGAGAATATCTGTATGGAATTGTAGGACCATTAGATCAAGATCACCTTTTCACTATAGCATTAGAAAGGAGAGATAAGGGGAGTGTCCAAGTTGATTCATTTTTGGAAGCATGTCAACAATGGCATAACAATTTTGTGTAGAAAGGTGTAGAGATAATATAGTCTAATTTGAACCTATTGCATAATGTTCATTCTAATGCAGATAAACTAGTATCTATAGTAGACCAAGATTTTGGGCTTATGGATGAGGTACATACCTAGGGAAAAGACCTTCAAGAACTTTGAACAATAAAAGGTCAAATGTATCATACACTCATGGAAGTGTATACAATAGATGAGATTGATAAATTTGAGGATTGGATTGGGAAGGTAGCTACTGGAAATAAGATCATGGAAGAACTTCATGAAGATATTCAGAAGTTAAAATGCTAGTCTCAAGAGAAAATTTTGGATTTAGATATGTAGTGTGATTCTATTTCCCTTGAGATTTTTGAAGATGAGTTGAATATGAAGCTCAAATTAGTACAAGAAATGGTTGAAAATTTTTGAAGAACTTTTGAGGATGCTTCATCTGATGAAGATATTAGAAAAGCATTCAAGGCTAAAGAAGTATTGTTGAGACTTGATGGTAGACTTGACAATTTTGCAAAAACTCAAATAGATATTTGTAACTATAACAAGTAGTTAGGCATAAATATGAGGCATTAGATTTATTGCAAGCTTCCCAAGTGATAGATATTATATTGAAATTCAAGATCAAACATCCAAACATCACTTTGGTATAAAGGGGAAGAAAACCCAGAAGCTAGAAATTCAGTTTTGACACTTGTGAAAATTTTGGATTTTTAGAACCTATTGTGCAGGTGCAATATTCTAAAGGTATATCAAATTTTTTGAAGAAGTCAGAGATGCACTGACAGTTAGCTTCTAGTTACAAATTTAGTGCTTTCCATGCACCAAAAATGCATTTTGACAACACTTTAACTCCTAGAAATGTTCAAAGAAGGACAAGCTTCCATTTTTAGAGCTTCTAGTGACTCCTAGATCCTCTTACAACTTCCTTCTTCTTATCTACTATTTCTTTCTTTTTTTTAAGACATGCAAAGGCTCATGAACCCATTAATTAATATAAATAAGGGTAGAGTTATATTTTTCCACCATTTAGAGAGTCAGTTTGTACATAGTTAGATTTATTTTATTAGTTTTAAGCATTTATTTGTATGAAGAGATCTCTCACTCTCAACACAAATTGAGGAGATGATTTCTTATAAATTTAGGAATGTAACATGTATTCTAGGTCTTTATTTTGATTCAATAATATATGCTATTCTTGCTCTCATTCTGAGTGTAGTTATTCTTACCAGAGTGTGTTGTTTATGTGGATTCTTGTTCATGATAATAATGGAGCCAATAGTTTTGTTGTGTTGATTTGATTGTGAGATATTTTATTTCTAGTGTTTGTTACATGTTAATGAATTTTTTGACGTATAGTGTTGGAGAATAGATCACCCTATTGGTCCTACATAGCTTCTTGTCTCACATGAGTGCACTTTTTGTGGCCTTGTGATTTGATAAGAAGTGAAACATCTTTTAGTTTTACTAAAATCCCATCAACAATTGCATCACTAGAATTCAGGAAGTGTTGCTCCTATTTTCATTAGTTTCCTACCTAATCTTTTCAACAATTTAACTCATAGATGTGTTGTTACTGTGGTTTATGTCTATTAGAAATTTTTCTTTTATGCTATTTGTTTTCATCTTTCATTACCTTATCTTTGTTATTTTCTTTGCTAACCCTTGGTTAAAATTAGGAATTCATATAGTTGCATTATTAGATTACATTCATTTAAAAATGGAAATTATAAAAAACATATCTTTTTTGTGGTTAGTTTTGAATCAACAAGTAGATTGATCATCTTATCCAAATTGGTTTGAACCAAAAAAAAAAAAGGACTCTTTGTGAACAAAAACATTTATCTTCAATTGAGCAGATTCTAGTAGGTTGTAGGATCACTCGAAAACTTGGAGTTGATCCTAGATCAGCTTTTCAAGAAGTTTAAAAGGATTCTTGTCATTAAGAATCATGGGAAATGATAGCTCAATAGTGACTATGTATATGTGAAAGGATTGCATTGCATAATTAGTTAGAGAGAATATCAGATAGAATAAAGAGGATAAAAGTGATACATCTGATTAGGAGGATCAAGTACACATAAAAAATGAGGAGATCTGATAACTAGGAGAGAGGTGCTAATTGAAGGATCAAGGCTGAAACATGTTAACATGTGAATCAATAAAAATCTCTTAATTGAGTAGTCTTAGCAAGCTTTTGTAAATCCTTTAATAGTGTGCTTGTTTTATTGTAAGTTAAAGTCCTTTAACTAGACACACTTTAAGAAAGGTGTTAAAATCCTTTAACAAGATAAATTTTAATAGTCTTTGTAAGCCTTTAATAGGGCCAACCTTTCATAGGGTAGATCACAGTTTATGATCAAGCTTATTGCAACCTTAATTGGCTACACTTTACAACTATAGTAGTGAAGATTTGTGGGTGTCATCCCCACCCCATTTTTACATTTTCATTGGAGGGTTTTTAGGTAACCAAATATCTTGTGTCATATGTGTTATTTGTTTCATGCTATGTGATGGTTTGCTTTCCCACAATGCATAGATTTTCCTAAAAAAAGTATGATCATCAGATAGGTATATAGGCATCATACAAGCTAGGGTTTAGTCTTACCAAATATTGTTTGAATCCTAAGAAATATCCTATTCTAAATAAAATTTGTGCCCTAAAATAAGCCTTTTAGGTCATAAATTTTTCACCTCTTAGTCAAGTAGGAGAAAGTCATATTAATAAAAAAGAGGGGGTCATAATTGGCGAGAGCCCTTCAAAATTTTCTTTGAACTCCGTAATTCCAAAAATCCTACACCATCAATTTTTTTTTAATATCTATGGTGGTCTCTATGTTGCATTGAAAGGTTTTGGTCAATTTATCTTATGCAACATAGCAACCAAGTTTAGTGTTACACCTGGGACCCAACTAATGTTTAAATTTCCTCGTGTTTCAACCAAATTGTAGGATCTTCCAAAATCAATAGTGGTTGCTATGTCATGACTAAAAAATGGAAAGGTCTCACTCGTAATGACATTTTGCATTCCCACAAAAGTAAATCATGGTGGGACTAGAAAAAAATATGGTGTCCAGATCTTGCATGTCATAAATGAGCTTTGCTAGTGTGGTGGGTTGTCAGGTGTGTCAGGTGCAGTAAAGAAGGGACTAAAGTAAGAATTGGCCATTTTCTTCTTCACAATGATGGTTTTCTACAAGATCACATTGGTCATTATGTCACGACTAGGGAATTCATCATTCTCACTGGTAATGACATAGGGCCTTCCTATAAAAATAAAAACTGATATGATTAACATGTTTCAAGCACTGTAAGAATGCCTCATCATTAATGAACCACGTAACCCCTATGGAATATTAGAAAATAATGAATGCAATAAATAGTAATGAGAAAATGCATCTTGTTTGTGACAAATTCTTTCAAGTAACATGGTAGTCACTATGTTGTGACTGGGAAATTTATTATTCTCCTCGGTATTGACATAGCAACTTCCCATTAAGTTATAACATAGTGGAACCTAGAAAGGTAGTGCCAAAAGATTGATTAATACAAAGGCCTTGCCAACATGTCAAAATGATGTCTTGTCATCTGATATGTGGATTCACACTCAAAAGAAAAGTGCATGATAAATTGAAGCTATTAGATTGAAGATATATCAATGCAAGGCACCAAGTCATTGTGGACACCTGCTCAATGTTTATCCCATGTGATATGGTGACTAAAGGGAAAGCATATAGACCCATCATAGTTCAAGTAAGGTTATTAAAGAATCCTCACCATATCATCAGAAGCACACCAAGGGTTGGTGCCAAGTTGCTATGAGAAGTTGATCAATATTTAGGCATAGAAACATAATGAGAATGTGACACATCTCCACAAGTGCCAGTGCATCTAGATTGAATTGCTAGTGGCAAAGGAAAAGGCTTACATAGAGAAATTCTATTGGGTTTACTACCAACCTGGCAAGCAGGAAAATGAATCATCCACGATATTATTCCTAGATCATTAGATTTTTCGCTATCAATGGTGTGTTTTAAAAAAAGAAGGCGATGCCACCCTATTTTTCCCATGTGATTCATTTATAAAGATTAAAGACTCCCTGTGCAAACTAGGAATAGAGTATATTCCAGATTTTTTGTTATGTCTTCTCCATGTGAACAAATTTTTAGATTTCTAGAGAGCTCTAAGCCATTAGAAAATTTTTCTTAGGATGACCATAATGCAAAAGAATTTCTAGTAATCATAGTGTGTTATAGAATTAAAGTAACAGAGTAGCAAAGAACCAAGTAAGTTTCTTAAGTTCACTATATATCAAGCTTTCTAGTTTTCTACAATTTTTATCCATTATGCCTCAAAAGAAAGTATTCTCAGGACAAGTAAATTATGCTAATAGGAACATACATGATGATCTCCTAGAGTTATTGCTTGAGTCTACAAATGAGTCTTCCTAGATGAAGAAGCTAATTTCAGTAAACCCTAGGCTCAAGATTGTAGATAGTTTATATGATAGAGGAAATTGTACTAGGGATGCTAATACTACCAAATTAGGGCTTTTTATCTTTAAAAAGTTGTTCTTAGAGAGAAATTTGTTTGCTCCTCATGGAAACATTTGGAATTTTGACTTGGGAAAATTAGTGGTCCCTACTAAATTTATGGATGTTGACCTACTCATGGCCATTGCCCAAAACTATGACTCTTGTGTTAGAGTAGTAAGAAGATTAGATGTTGAGTGTTTGATGAGCATCAATGATGAAAAAATTCAAAAGGTCTTTGGTTTAGAGCCCTTGTTATATTCCCATGTACCCATTGACCTACTAGGACAGGAAAAGGAATACTTATCAAATAAGGAAACAATCAAGCAAGGTACACTAAGAGCACATTTGGCTTCAATTGGAAATTTGTCATTGGTCATAACCTTTACAAAAGAGCCTTTTAAGAAGGAATTTTCACCTCTAGAGCCTTAGAAATATATATGACTTTGTGTAGAGTTTTTGGTAAGGATGAATAGAGTTTTGTGCCAATCAACTTCATGTATATGATGGCCCAAATTTCTTCTTTCAGTGTGGATATTGTTTTTTATTTTGCATCTTATATAATAGAAGAAATCCATGTAAGGCTAGTTGGAATTACCAAGAGTAAAGTGGAAAATACTTTTGGTCATTACTCTTTGTTGATGCATATGTTCTTGTTTAATAGTGCAACATATTTTGGGAAGGAAATGGTTTTGAATAGAGAACATGAAGGAGAGGTTTTTCCAGTCCAATTATGGAGTGCAGATAAGACTAGGGATATAGAGAAGGTTAGTTTTGTTAGGTTTGATCGATATTTTGCCTCTAAATTGAGAAGCCTCTTATTAAGCGACAATGCCAAAGTCCCTAGGATATTAATGAATTTTATCATACTAATGGATAACCCATCTAATTTAAAAGTGTCACATAATTGGGTCAATATCATACCATACCCTATTTCAATAGTTTTTAGGGTTTGTGGCTTTTAAGGGGCTCCCCATGTATTGCCCTACCTTGTACCTTTGAAAGTAGGGATAGGTGAGATATTATGGTAGCTAGGAGGAATAGAGGAATCATATTTGGTAAGAAGAGGTAGAGGCTCAATTTTCCCTACATGTACTATAGCCCACAATTTCATAATCACAAAAGGTGGATGGTTGTTTTTGTATAAATTCTTGGATCGATAAAAAATGGTTGTGTCTCATCCCCATTTTTGTGATTCCAAGGGATATTTTAATAATCTTTTTAGATGAAGGGCTAAAGTTGGTTCCCAAAGGCATGAACCATATTTCCCTAAGGACATAATAAGGAATGAGTTTTCTTTATAAGAGCAAGAGATTAAGAAAGACAAATGGAGATTTTTCTCCAGAGTTTCTCTGGGTAATGAAAAATAGAAACAAACAAAATAAATAAACTTGTGATTACTTTCCTAAAAATAATGGAGGAAATAAATGAGAAGAATCAAATTTTTATCGATTATTTTTCAAAAAAATATAGAGAGGTCATGAGAAGATTGACATTCACTCCCATAGTAGGAATAGGGAAGCTAATTGTCTAGAAAAGGCTTGGTTATGATGTGATTCAAAATAAAATGGCTACTATGGATAAGGGGAAATAGATAGTGGGATAGACCAGTGTATTCTTAGAAGAAAGACCATATGAACCCTTGCCTAAAAGTTAGAAGATAATAAGGGAATAGGAACCCCAAGTTGAAGAATATTCACCCACACAATCCCCATTATAAATTGGAGATGAATAGCTCAGTAGGGAGTAGATGGAGTAGCTAGGATCCCAAGGGGAAGTACTTATCACACAGGCTAAATTAGAAGAGGGTAATCTATAGGAACCTCCAATGCCAAGCTTGGAGTTGATAGTGGCATATTATAGAGGAAAATAATTGGATCCTATGATTGAACAAGCAAGTCATGAATTTTTATCTGATGACATTTTTATTAAAACAAGAGCATCCCACCAATTTTCTTGGAGAATCAACATGGGAAAGTTTGAGGAGAGATGCAATAAATTGAAAATAGAGCATCCAAAAATGGAGGAGGTGGATGTACAAAAATAGATCAAAGGAGAAATGAGGCTAGAGTTCCAAAGTATGACCCTCGAAGAGGGGAGATAAATGGTAAAAGCATGTAGTATTTTATTGTTATCCAATTGGGATATAGTAGATGCTCTAGTTTTTAAATTTTTTCAAATAAATTGAGTATAGAGGATTAGAATAAGAAGGAAATAAAAGATGCTAGATTTAGTGAGGACCAGGCTACATTATTCATTTGGTCAATAAGGAAAGGATCTAGGACTCATTCCTCACAGCCAAATGATACTAGATTGATGAGAAACATAATTGTGAAGAGAGTAGAGGATACAAGTAATGGAGAAGCTACACATTGGGGTATTGGTGTATCTAACTTGACTTTAGCCATTGCTAAGAGAGATCAAAGGGAAAGGTTAGAATTATAGGATAGATATGAGAAACTTTTGGTTGCATATAATAAAGAAGTTCAAAAATGAGTTGAACTTGAAAATAAAGTAGCAGGAAAATCTAGTAGGCTACAAATTACTTATCCTCATCTTTCAGTGTAATCTCCTAGATCAACTCCTTTCATTGAGATCCTTGATACTCCACAAAGGCCAAAGTTTTATACTACTAATGAGTTGGAAGAATAAAAGAGTAAGCTAAAAACATTACAGGATAAATTAACATATCAATATAGTGAAAAAATTAGAAAGGCAATCTTATATTTGGTAGATAAGATTGATTGGTGTACATTCTATTAGTAGTTAGGGAACATTTTTAATATGTGGAAAGAAATTAAAGAACTAGAGGAGGTCTTAAAACCTATAATAAGTAAATGGGAGGAAAGGGATAAGGATTTCACCCTTTTATGCACTTTAGTTATTGACTCATCCCATGAACAGATAGAAAAAACTTTTGATTTAACTAATTATCTATCTAATTTTAAAAATAAAAAGAAGGCATTGCAAAGAAAAGTAACAAATTTCTTCTCTAGGTATTTAGGTGAGAAATTTGATCTTTTTCCCTAGGCACTCAAACAAATTGATATAACAAAAGAAAGAAAGGAGTGGGGAAAAGAAACGAATGATTTATTGTGCCAAAGAATAATTGAAGTCATCAATGAAGAGGACATGTGCTATGGGCAAGGACAAATGAGGGATTTGTTAAAGTGAAATATTTTACAATTCCCTCGTAAAAGAATTTGTTGAAATAAATGAATTAGGGGATTGGGTGGTTAAAAAGCAAAGAAAAATATTGAGTTTTGATTGGCCTAACAACACAGTTTTCAAAAAATGGATGGATGATTTTATCTGTTCAAAACAAATAGAGACAACATCTGATGATGTGGACCATGATAAAAGCCAAACAAGTGACACATCAACACATGTAGAAGAAGATAGAGAAGAACAACTAGCCCAAGTGGAAAGAACTATGGTCCCAATTAGTGATGTGGTAAAAGCAAGCCCAGGTATAATTCTCATTTTAATAGTACATGATGATGCAAGTGGAGATCCCTAAATTGAAGTGAACTTACAGAGATCAGAGCTAGAAACATCATTGACACACCTGATGGCTACATATTCTAAGGATTTAGAATAGCAAAAAGCCAATCATTAGCTCTTTGTAGATAATGAAAGCATGACATTAGGTGGAACAAAAAAGTGGTCCCATAAAGGAGTATTGTGGTGTGGAGTTTTCTTGTTGCCCTTTTCTTTGTCTTTTGTGTTAGTATTAAAATATATTTTGGATAGATGTCATTTCTCTATACCTGAATCTTGTTGCATCTAATTATATAGGTGAATCCCAAGGTTAGAGAGAGGGTCTATGCATTTTGTAATTTCTTCTTGTTGAAAAGTACAATCGGTCCAATCTTATGTGTAGTCTTCTAGGTTTATGTTTTAGCTTTGTAATTCTCTAATGTTTTTATGTCAATGACCAAATTAGTAATATAATATGAATTTCATTGAGTTTCTATCAGTTTTTGTATCAGTCTTTTAAAAGGATAATAAAAAAAGTGCATTTACACTACATTTTTGTTGTCAATATTTGTCTCCATCTTATTAATTTCATTATTTTGAGATTAGTTAAACAAGGTTTAATTGGTTCAATGCAATCTGGATAGACTGCATATGGATTCTATTGTTTCTTTTTAATTCAATGAATTAAGAAATCACTTCAAGGAATCTATAAGGTCTATGAGTTTATAAGAAGGATACTTCATAAGAATTGGAATTGGTGATCATAGTTAATATAGTTCATGTACAAGTTATCTGAATTAGATCCCATATTGATAATGAACTCTATGCAACAATGGATAAGGCACTAATCATATAAATTAGAAGCAAATAGAAGTAAATTCTACTACATATATCCAAATTATATTCAAATTTTAATCAATCCAGTATTATATCAAGTGTATAAGGGTGGTCATCATCTAATCTATTTTAAATTCATTAGTTATCATTAGCAATAGTAGCTCATCTCCATTCTATATTTTATTAGAGAAATTGGACCATATCTACATTTTTTAGGGATTAAGGGTATGAGTCAATTAAATATTAGAATCCCTAAGGTACTCCCACCTTGGTCTTGCAGAGCCATAAGTGAAGGAAGCATTTTTGCTTTGTGAAGTTGGCCCAAAGATATAGTTTATTATGCTAAGTATGAGCATTAGCTACCCATAGGTTTAATAAATTTTGTTTTATATTGGTAATAATAACCACTATCAATTAGGAGCCAACAAAATGGTGACTTTGTTGGGGACATGTACAACACATGCTTATATGTGAATTGTATTACAATGTCTTTGGTTGTGTCAGTTTACAATTTTTTTAGGTTCCTAGGAGATTACTTGTGGTCATATTAGTTACTTCTAGTGACAAAACTTGAGATTTTAAAATGAGAGAGTAAACCCAAAATACCACAAATGTATAGTGACATTAATTATCCTTACAAAGTGTCTTGCGTATCAGTCTAATGTTGCAATCCTAGGGCTATTGTGACTGGTTCTTCTCTTTATATGTCAATCTATTCATAATATCCCATAGTATTTTCCTTAGGTCAAAAAGTTATAGAATTTTATTTTTCCCTTGGTGGGTGGTGACTCAAAGAGGTTTTAACTAGTGTTAAGTTTGAAAATATTTTCAGATCATGGCAAGTGTGAAAAACATGCAAGAAAATGTGAAGATAAACCTAACAATTATGTTGCAAACTAATATTCCTCCTAAAGGAAAGAAAAAATAGGTTGTGAAGAGAGCATAGACACAAGAAGGAAACCATCCTCAAGAGAAAGAAATGAGAGGAAAGAATACCCACTTTTCTGCCAATGAAAAAGAACCCTCTCATGAGACCTCTAGATCTCACCTAAGATTATCTAAGGAGGAGTATTTTAGTACTCCTAAAGTAGTATATTAGGAGAAATTTATTGAAACATATGCACCTAGTTTGGGTGCTAGGAGTAGTAATGACCTTTTTCCAGAAAATAGGAATCTCACCATCACATACCATTCCCTTGAAATAATAAGACCAAGACATTTAGAGCCTAAAATTTTTTATAATGGGAAAACTTCTAGTTCTAAGTTTACTATTCTTGATCCTAATGAGAATAAGAACTTGAAGATATATCTTGCAAAACAAGAGGCCATAGATAGGAAATTGCAAAAGGAGAGGGAAGAAAAGATTCTAAACACTTTTGAATAAAAGTAGGCACTACTTAGGATAATTTCTACCTTGAGAAAGAAAAATGAAATATAAACTAGTGCTTGGGAACTTGAAATTGTAGGTCAAGTTGAACAACTTAAGGTGCAAGAGAAAAGGATGTTAGAAAACCAAGATGTGATCCATGAAGGTCTTGTAATGTAACAGATTAAGTTATAAGGCTCTAAAAGTTGGGAACCACAAAACAAGAGATGTAGAACATGTTGTTGATATTAAGGATAAGTGAAAATACAAGGAATTCTATATTAAGATCAAAGAACTAGTAAAGATTGTTCAAGAGCAAGCTTCTATGTCACTTTCTGATCTTGAGTTAGAAAAGAAGAGGAAGGAGAGAGATGCTTTGGCCAAGAAATTAGAAATTGCAAAAAATGAGGCACCCATAGATGAGATGAATAATAAGATTAAATTTCTAGAAAATGCTAGGAAAAAATCTGTAGCTATACCTGAAGACAATGCAAAGAATAAGTCAAATGATGTAGATCAAAACACTTCTAAATTGTTTTATTTTTCCCTATCTTCTTCATCATAGAAAATGGATCTTAATAAAGCTATTGTAGATGCTAGTACTAGAAATACTTTAAATAACAATGAAAGAAGTGTTGTTATTAATCCCAAGAGTGACCTACAAAGGAGACCTATCTAGTTAGAGGGTTATAGGCAGATTCATTTTGATGGAATCCTTGTATTTTCTAATCCCCTTCCACAAGAAATGAGGAAAAATTTTCCTAAGTTTTTTGGGAATAATGCTATCATCTATGAGGATCATTTGAGGAATTTTCTTGACATGATGAGTGACTATGAGGTCAAGCCTGAAGATGTCATCCTAAAGTTATTTGTTTAGTCATTAACTAAAGATGCTAGAGAATGGGTCAAGAGGCTTCCTAAGTTATCCATTCTATATTAGAAAGATATCAAATATTATTTCAAGGAACAATATGGTGATAAGAAAAACCCGAGCTATTTCCTAGGTGAGTTTAATAACATCAATAATTTTCATAATGAATTTGTCTTTGACTTCAACACTAGATTTCAAAAGAGGATGTACAAGCTGATGCAGGCCATGTGAGTTGATGAAAAGATATGTATGATTACTTACCTAAATTCTTTTGATGGTAAGATGGCATATCAACTTAGGGATAAGGAACCTAAGACTTTAAGGGAAGCTTTTAGAATTGCTATAAATATAGAAAATAAATTTATGATCTCAAGAAGATTAGAAAGCAAAAGAGATGATCCTAGATTGTATGGAAGCAAGGGAAATAGAAAGGAAGAACACAAGACTATAGGTTGTAGAAAGCAAGAGCTTAATGAAACGAGTCAAGTCTTAATTTCTATAAAGGGTTTGCACCTACCTCAAGCTAAGATTGATAGAAATCCCACTAAAAATAAGGCCTCATATCAATCAAATTTTAAAAAATAGAATAGGTTACAAAATTTCCCATATAATACCACTTGGAAAGATGGTCAACCTAGTGTTGCTCCTAGAAAGAATATCAATAATAAGGTCAGTTGTGATCCTTTGTCTATAAATTTTGTAAATATGGTAGATGATCCTAAGTTTAATGCTAAAACCACATGGTGTGTTGCTTGTCAATTGCCCCATGCTCCTTAATATTGTGCAATGGCTTCATCATTTTCTAGAAATCAGATTGAAATAGTAGAACAACTAGAACATCAAGAAAATAGTGATGATGTGGCATGCAATATTTTTGGGTCACATTATGATTATTTTGACTGTGAAGATTATGAAAGAAATGTTGATGAGAAAATAAAATTTTAGAATGATATGTAGTAGCAGGTATTTTCAGATGAAAGTGATGTTGAGGAAAATGTGTGTAATATGACAACAAAAAGAGAGGAAGTGATATTAAGAAAGCCTTCTAGGGAAGAGGTTGATTAGATTATAGCCAGCATGGTTGCTCAGGTATAGACTAGAAACATCGCCCATAAAGATGATAGTACGAAGGTTGATAGTATGTTTATCAAGAGAGTTGATTCTAAGAAGAGGGAGGTTGTGAAACCTAAAGAGGATTCTAATCTAAAGGCTAAAGTTATTAGCAAAAAATGGGAACCAAAGAAGATGGACTCTCCCAAGGTTCCTAAGATTTAAAGTAATGTTCCTAGGAGGTTATACAAAAAGATACCAAAGGTGCTCATTGCAAATGACAAGAATCATCAAGGTGTTGTAAGTATTTGTGATAAAAATAAGGAGAAACAAGGTATGGTCATTAATGACCCCTTTGATTCTTCTATAGATATGCTTGATGTTTTATAATAGATTAGTATCAAGGTTCCTTTCTCTGAATTATTAAGAATCCCTAAACACCAAAATAAAGCCATAGCATGGGTAGGAGGTGTCAATGAAGAGGTTAAATACGATTGTGATAAAAGTCATATTCCTAGTGATAACAGTAAAGAAAAAGAAGAGGAAAAGAAAACTAAAGGGGTTATTTCTCAAATTCCTCAAATATTTTTGGATAATTCTATAAATCAGTGTTTGGGAAATGTTGAACAATTTTTTAAAGTATTTTGGTAAATGGTAAGACATTGAATAATTGCACGATCAATTCTGGTGCTTTAAATACTATTATGCCATTTGAAATAATGAAAGAGTTGGGCCTAAATATTGATACTACTTAGGGAAGATGTTGTGCTATGGATAAAAGAGAAGTGACTATCATAGGTACTATTAATGCTTTTCCATACAATTTGAATGCTTATCTTGACAAAGAACTCACTATTAGTTGCTAGTTGTTGATATTCCACCTCAATATGGCATCTTATTATCTAGGAAATGCAGTTTTGTCATGGGTGGGAGTTTACAATGTGACTTCTCATTTTCCACTTTCCAAATTGATGGGAATCTAGTGAAGGTAGACAAAGAACCTAAAAGTGTATACATGATTAGAGAAGAGATAGAGGATGATTTGACAAATTTTGTGGATATAGATGTTAATGCATTTTGAGATGAGGTTTTGATTTTGAAAAAGGATAAGCATAAATTAAAAATGGAGGTAGAAGTTGATACAAAGATAGACAAAGGTTATTTGTGGACTTTCCTTTTTTATAGTGCTTACTACAAAGATGGATCTGGTGTAGATATTCTACTAATTTCTCCTATAGGGGTAACATAAAAAAATTTCTTTTACTTTGAGTTCCAAGTTCACTAAAAATATAGCAGAGTATGAGGCCTTGATGTTAGGACTTAGGTTAGCCTATAAACATGGGATAAAATGCTTACATGTCATAGGAGATTCTGAGTTGGTTGTATCCCAAGTGAGAAATGTTTATGTGTCAAAAAGTAAGAGACTAAAGCAATATAAAAATGTTGTGTGGGATATTATTGAATGCTTTGATACATTTGGAATAGTTTGGAAGGATAGCACTAATAACAAGATGGTGGAGTTGCTGCCAAATATAGTAATAAAACTTGATGACATTACATATGATGTTATATCCAAGGTTGAAATCGAGACTAGGCCTTCTATTCCTCATAATATCCAGAATTGGCAAGTATTTGAAGATGATAGAGACATTTTAAGATTTTTAAATAGTGAGAATATATTATCTAGTCAAGAAATTGATTGTGCAACCTATGTGGATGATATAGATGGAAGAGACACTGTCTTTGGATAGGTGGTTTTTAAATGATTATATAGCCTATGTTTTTAAATGAAAACTAACAAAATCCCAAAGGGATTAGTTGTTTTAGAAACTATTTTTGATAATCAAAATAGGTCTAAAATGGATACTAAAGAATATAATGCTAAGGATCTAGAGGAGATAAATTTAGGAACTAAAGAGACGTTGAAGAAGGTATACATTGGTAAAAAGTTGTCTCTTACAATAAGACATGGTTTGATTGATCTGCTAAGGAAATGTAGACATGTGTTTGCTTGGTCATATGATGACCTTAAGGCTTATAGAGAGGATCTATTTTAGCATGAAATAAAATTGAAGCTAGATGCTAAGCCTTTTAGGTAGAAATAGAGACCTATTAACCCAACTCTCTACCCCAAAATGCAAGAGGAGCTAATGAAGTTAAGGGATGCAAGAATCACAAAGCCTATTAAGCATTCATCTTGAGTATCTAATCTAGTCCCTATTAGGAAGAAGAATGGAGATATAAGGTTATGTGTTGATGTTAGGGATCTTCACATATCTTCACTAAAGGATAATTATGGTTTTCCAAATATGGAGGCTATGTTGCAAAAGGTCATTTCTTTTGAACTTATGTCCATAATGAATGGATTTTCAGGATACAATCAAGTGGTTGTTAATTTATCAAAATAGCTTAAGAATACCTTTAGCACTCCATGGGGTACTTATGTGTATGTAAGAATGCCTTTTGGACTTACTTATCTTGGGGTCACTTTCCAATGTGCAATGGATGTGGCTTTTGCAGATATTATTGATCAATTTTTAATTGTGTATCAGGAGTACTTAACTACCTATTCTAAGGATTAAAATGATCACTACATGCATTTGCAAAAGGTATTTATCAAATTTCTTAAGTATGGTATTTCTTTGAATCCTAGGAAGTGTAACTTTGGTATTAGTGAGGGTAAGCTTTTAGGGCATTTGGTTGGAAAACATGGAGTAAGGATTATCCTGAAAGAGTAGAAGCAATAGCTAAAATTTAGAAGTTTAAAATTGTTAAAGGAATTCAGTTATTTTTTGGTAAAATCAATTATCTTAGAAGTTTTGTGACTAATTTTGTAGAAATTAGTAGGCCTATATCAAAAATGTTAAAGAAAGGATTTGAAATTAAGTGGGATGGAGATCCTAGTGTGGGATTCCAAAAGATTAAGCAAGCTATTAAGGATGCACCTATTCTTAGGGCACCAAATTATGATAAATCAATGCATATATTTTCTTTTTCTTCATTTCATACTGTTGCTACAGTATTGCTACAAAAAAAAAAAAAAAGGTGATGAACAATCAATTGCATTTTTTAGCAAATCAATACATGCACCAGAATTGAAGTATGATATTAATGAGAAACAAGCTTATACACTAGTGAAAGGAGTGAAAGCCTTTAGGTGTTATCTAATGGGAGCAAATATTATTGCATTTTCCCCCATTGCTAATGATAATGGACTCTATGTAACAATGGATAAGGCACTAGTCATATAAATGAGAAGCAAATCAAAGTAAATTCTGCTACATATATCCAAATTATATTCAAATTTTAATCAATCAAGTATTATATAAAGTATATAAGGGTGGTCATCATCTAATCTCTAGGAATTCATGAGTTATTGTTAGCTATTGTAGCTCATATTTGTTCTACATTTAATGAGATAAATTGGACCATATCTATAGTTTTTAGGGATTAAGGGTAAGAGTCAATTAGATATTGGAACTCCTAAGGTACTCCCACCTTGGTCTTGTAGAGCCATAAGTGAAGGAAGCATTTGTTCTTTGTGAAGTTAGCTAAAAGATATAGTTTATTATGCTAAATATGAGTATTAGCTTCCTTTGGGTAAAATAGTTTTTTTGTCCATTGGTAATAATAATCATTATTAAATCAGGAGCTAATACTATGAATGAATATGTTTAGTTTGGTATTTCAATTTACATGCAAATTGTGAGATGGATATGTGGTGAATGTTTTAATTGTTAGAGTTTTGAAGAAATGATTCATAGTCCCCCCCTCCCCATTAGAGTTTAATTTTCTTATTGTTAATTCCAACAATTATTATCAGAGCCTTTTTCTCTTGAAAGGAAAGATTTGCAACTTTGAGGAAAGATCTTGAAGATCGAAGTCTACAAGTTGGGAAAAGTCATTGAGAACCATAAGATTGAAATTCAACTTTCCCTACACCAACTCAATGAAGAAAGAGATGATTGGGAGTGCTCATGAAAGAAAAAGAAAGAGATATGTTTTAAGGTTGATAGTATTGTCCTAGCTCACTGTGGTTGTCGAGCATAGTAGAAATTATGTGTAAGTCGAGTGAGTTGAAATCACTATCGTAGCGAAGCTTATAGTTGTGTAAGAACTGAGCATTTATTGTCAAGTTTTAAGGGTTATATAGTGAAATTTATTTCATTTTCTTTCATTTGAGATCAAAGAGAGCACAAAGAGAATAAGGAGAAATGAGAAGGATTCAAGTGTTTGTGAGCTAGATTCAACTACTACTCATCACCAATCATCAGATTCATAAGGAGTTTATCATATGTCGAGCTATGATATCTAAATTATCACAAACCCTAGTTATTTAAATGGCATCTAGGTCTTCTATCATCATTAGGAAGGAAGGAGCAAAATTTTTGAATGTTCAATTAATAAGTAATGATATCAAAAAACCACCCTTCTGAGTTGTTCCCAAGATAACATATAAGGGAGATCCTTCTAGTATATTATTGACGATATTACCATAGGTTTTGATGATACAATATTTTAGATACTACTACACTTGTAAAGTTGGTAGTATTGGAGACAAGGGAATTAGATATTTGTATGGAAAACTATGTGTAGATGGAGTTGTTGGTGTTTTTCAACTATTAAGCAACAAAATACTTAATACAAAGATAATGAAACTCACAAATCTAAGGATCAAATACTTCCCATTGACAATCTATATGTCCTTCTTATTTGGATCCAACTTCAACAAAATCAAGACTAATTTTCTACTCTTTCGGCTCTGAAAAACCAAGGCGAGTATACCTAAGATATGGAAGATTCTAAAAATAACACCATACACGGATTTAGTCAATAACAAACATCCTTTAAAAGAATATTTGGTCAACATTCTTCTTAGGTTTACACATAATTCTAGCCACAATATCTAACTACAACTCAAAAATTAAGTGTAAACAAGTGTTGACCAGCATTGATAACTCTTTGACTAGTAAAACAAAATTAATTTCAAATTTAAGCTTGATGCTTATGATCTTTCCATCTGCAAACTGAAATAATTAGACCAGTGCCTTGTCTATTGGGATTTAGAGTCTATTCAATTCATAGATCTAATTGATTGCATTACAATCAATGTTATTAGCAATTCTTACTAAAAATAAACATCGCTCCTATTACAATGGCTATCCTATCAATTTTACTAAAGAATTTACTTAATTCTTTGAATTAAAAGCAATGGTAAATTGGCATACAATTTGATTTAATTGCATTCAATTGAACAAGACTTGCTCATACAATTTCAAGATAACCAGATAATAAAATGGACACAAGATTTAGCTAGAAAAGATGTGGGGAGAGTTCATCTTTGTATTAATTTCATTTGAAAGATTGTATACATTTGAACAAGACTCAAAATGACTCAAAACAAAACATCCAAATCCTATGAAATTGATGTATTCTCATAAACTTGTAGAGAAAACATATCACAAGGTGTACACCAAAAACTAGACTAAATAGACTTAGTAAAGACTTAGAAAGATAATAATTCTAGCCCCCTCTCTAGCATTGGAATCTCACTTATAAAAGGTGAGATACAAAAGCTTCAAACATAGAGAACTGATAGTTGTCCTTTTGACAAAAGATATTTACATTTTAAAACCTATCACAAAAAGACAAAATTGTGAGTAACCAAACAAATTTATACCAGAGTATTCCTTTTGATGGGCCTATCTTTTGTTAGATTTTCAAATGCTACAAATTGAATGATTAGCCCTTTGTTATTCCGAATCCTCAAAACATGTAGACATCAAGTTTGTCAATGATGTGTCAAGCTTTGATTCCTACAAATTTACTTCAAATTAGGCATTTCCACTTGCATCATCATGTAATATCAAGGTGATAGTTACAATTGGGTTTATTTCTACCGCATCATCAATCTGGCCCACAATACTTTCTACTTCAAATGGTTGCCCTTCTTTGTCTTCTTTTTTCCTCTGATCTCCTAGAGGTGCATCAATGATCTGTATTTCGTCTTGACCCATCTCATCATTATCACTTTCAACTTCTTCCTACTTCCCATCAGAAACAATATTTACCATCCACTTGTTAAAAAGTGTGTCATTTAGCCAGTTAAATTGCAAAATGTTATTTTGCTTCTTGATTACATAATCAGCCACTTTGTCAATGCTAACAAAATCTTGTTTTAAAGAATCAAAGAATAATTGGACCTTCACAATTTCCTTTGTTGTGGTTGCCCGCCATGCATGTCCTTTTTCATTAATGACTCTATTTATTCTCAAACAAAACAAGTCATCCAATTCTTTAACCCATTCATCCTTACTTTTCAATCTATTCTTCTTATCGAAAGCAAGTGGGAATAAATAATTTTTTTCACTTCTATACTTATCCAAGTAGCTAAAAACTATTTTCTTAAACTCAACTCTTTTATCATAAAATTCTAAAAGATCACTAACAACATCATAAGATTTTTCTATGTGGTCATGTGAAAACTTTATGATAAAGTAACATAAAAATGTGACCTCTTTTCTCCTCTTACTCCACTTACTGACAATGGGTTTCAAGGTCTCATCACTAGCTTTTATTTCCTCCCATATATTTATTACTTTTTCTAATTAATCATAAAAAAATGGCCATTCAATTTTATCAACCAAATAAATGAGTGCCTTTATCAATTTTTCCTCATACTGCACATTTAACTCTACATGCAAGTCCCACAATTTGTTCTTCTCCTCATCAAAATCTTAAGCTATATAATACTTTGGCCTTTGTGGTGTATCAAGAATGTCAATAAGGGGAGTGGATTTAAAAAGGCTCCATTGGGTGGGAGAGAGTATGTGATCCTTGGTCTAGTAGACTACCTGGTCACCTTATTCTCAAGTTCAATTCTCCTTTGAGTTTCTTTATTGTAGGCTTCTAGAACCTTTTCATATTTATTTAGCAATTCAAACACTCCCATATCCTAACCTATGATTCATCTCTAATCTATGAAACATATCACCTACTAAGGAAACATTCTTATCATTATAAACTTGGTCTTCTTACAGTGGGGTACTAAATATCCCCTCCAAACACCTCGCAGTTTCTAACTCAGAACTCAATGAGGAGGATTCCTTCCCTACTACTAGTTGGTATTGAGGGTAAATTGATGTATTGGCCCTTGGTTTCCATGTGGCATTTGGATCTACTTTCTTTTTTCTTTGATTCTTCTTACCACCTTGGGGAAGATCAGTGTATAATGGTACATAAGGATTGGCCCTTGTTTATGCTCTTGTATTTTTCCTTTTATTAGCCATTAGAGAGAATTTCTTATTAAATAAGCACTAGCTTCAAAACCTTGACTGAGTCGCCACCATATTCTAGGGAAAATATGATGGTAAAAAAGCTTTTGACTTCAAATGAAAGACACAAGAAAATGGGCAATTACTTTGTAACACAGATGGACCAATCACAAAAATACATGACTGCAACTCTTGCTTGATAGATAAAATACTTCATATGGGTTGTATATGTCAATGTAAGTCTATGGTACTTATGATTGTCTTTTTTAAAAATTCTCAAGGTTTGTCACTAAAAAGGTCTACTAAAACAATGATCGATACCAAAAGAATTTGACATACATGTATATGCCAAGACCAAAGAAACTGCAGTACATTTTACACACATGTCTGTCTTAAGTGCCTCCATAGTAGAGTCACCATTTTGTTGGTGTTTTTCAACTATCAACAAACAAAATATTTAATACCAAGATAATGAAACTCACAAAATCTAAGGATCAACTACTTCTTATTGACAATCTATATGTGCTTCTTATTTGGATCCAACTTCAACAAAATCAAGAATATTTTTCTACTCTTTAGGCTTTGTAGAACCAAGGCAGGTATACCTAAGGGATGGAAGATTCTCAAAATAACACCATACAAGGATTTAGTTCATTCCATGCCATTCTACAATAACAAACATCCCTTAAAAGTAGATTTGGTCACCATTCCTCTTAGGTTTACACATAATTCTAGCCACAATAGCTAACAACTCCTAAATTTAAGTGTAAACAAGTCCTGACCAGCATTGATAACTCTTTCAACAATAAAAAAAATTGATTTGAAATTTAAGCTTGATGTTTACTTATGATATTTCCATCTTTAGATTGAAATAATTAGATTGGTGCCTTATCTATTGTGATTTAGAGTCTATTCAATTCATAGATCGAATTGATTGCATTACAATCAATTTTATCAACAATTTTTTACTAAAACTCATTCTTATTAACATCCCTCCTATTCTAATGCCTATCCTATAAATTTTACTAAAAAATTTACTTAATTCTTTGAATTAAAAGCAATAGTAAATTAGCATACAATTTAATTTTATTGCATTCAATTGAACAAGACTTGCTCATACAATTTCAAGATAACCAGATAATAAAATGGAGACAAGATTCAGCCAAAAAAGATGTGGGGATAGTTCATCTTTGTAATAGTTTCATTTGAAAGATTGTATACATTTGAACAAGACTCAAAATGACTCAAGACAAAACATCCAAATCATGTCAAATTGATGTATTCTCATAAACTTATAGAGAAAACATATCACAAGGTGTACACCAAAAACTAGACTGAACAAACTTAGTAAGGACTTAGAAAGATAATAATTTGGACCCCCTCTCTAGCCCTGGAATCTCAGTTATAAAGGGTGAGATGTAAAAAGCTTTAGGCATAAAGAACTCATAGTTGTCCTTATGACTAAAGATATTTATATTTTAAAACTGTCACAAAAAGATAAAAATGTGTAATAGAACAACTTTATACTAGAGTATTCCCTTTGATGGGCCTACCTTTTGTTACATTTTCAAATTCTACAATTTCAATGATTAGCCTTTTTCTATTTTAAATCCTTGGAATATGTAGCCATTAGGTTTGTCAATGATGTGTCAAGCTCTGATTCCTACAAATTTGCCTCAACTCAGGCATTTCCACTTGCATCATCATGTACTATCAAGGTGACAGTTACATCTAGGTTTTTTTCTACCACATCATCCATCTGGCTCATAGAACTTCCCACTTGAGATGGTTGCCCTTCTCAGTCTTCTTCTTTCCACCAATCTCCTGAAGGTGCATCAATGATTTGTATTTCATCTTGACCCATCTCATCATTATTACTTTCAACTCCTTCCCACTACTCATTATAAATAGTATCTACCATCTACTTGTTAAAAAGTGTGTCTTCTAGCCAGTTAAACCACAAAATGTCATTTTGCTTCTTGATTACATAATCAGCCACTTTTTCAATGCTAACAAAATCTTGTTCTAAAGAATTGAAGAATAATTGGACCTTCACAATTTCTTCTATCGTAGTTGCCCACCATGCATGTCCTTTTTCATTAATGACTCTATTTATTCTCAAACAAAAAAAGTCATCAAATTCTTTAGCCCATTCATCCTTACTTTTCAATCTATTCTTCTTAACCAAAGAAAGTCAGAATAGAAAATAATTTTCACTTCTATACTTATTCAAATAGCTAACAATTCTTCTCTACAACTCAACTCTTTTATCATCAAATTTTGAAAGATCACTAATAACATCATAAGTTTTTTATATGTGGTCATGTAAAAACTTTATGATAGAGTAACATAAAAATGTGACCTCTTTTCTCCTCTTACTCCACTTATTGACAATGGGTTTCAAGGTCTCATCACTAGCTCTTATTTCCTCCCATATGTTTATTACCTTTGCTAACTGGTCATAAAACAATGGCCATTCAATTTTATCAACAAAATACATGAGATCCTTTCTTCATTTTTCCTCATACTACACATTTAACTCTACATGCAAGGCCCACAATTTTCTCTTCTCCTCTCCAAAATCTTTAACTATGTAATACTATGGCCTCTGTGGTGTATTATGAATCTCAATAAGGGGAGTGGATTTAAAAGGCTCCACTGGTAGGCAAGGGTATGTGATCCTTAGCCTAGTAGACCATCCCATCACCTTATTCTCAAGTTCAGTTCTCCTTTCAACTTATTTATTCTAGGCTTCTAGAACCTTTTCATATTTATTTTGCAATTCAAACATTGCCTTTTCTTCTCTTTCGGCTATGGCTAAATTTAAACCAGATACTTCCTTACCCAGATGTGTAGCTTCTACATTGGTAGTACCTTCCACCCTTTTCACAATTAGGTTACCTTTTAATCTAGTGTTATCAGGCTAAGAGGAGCCAGTCCTAGATCCTTTCCTTAACAACCAAATGATTAATGCAGCCCTATCCTTACTAAATTTGGCACCTTTTATTTCTTTAATCCCCTGATCTTCTATATTTAATTTTCCTAAAACAAAATTAAAAACTAAGGCATCTATAGTATCCCAATTGGGTAGCAGTAGAATACCATATAATTTTACCATCTATCTCCCTTCTTTAAGGGTTATATTTTGGAATTCTTCGATCATTCCATCTTTTATTCGATATTGTATGGTAGCCTCCTCCATTTCTAAATGCTTTGTTCTTAGGTTATTGCACCTTTCCTCATATTTTCCCATATTTTTTCTCCATGCAAATTGGTAAAAGGCTTTTGTTCCAATAAAACTCTCATCAGATAAAAATTCATGGTTGGCCTGTTCAATTACAAGTTCTAGCTCCTTTCCTCTATAGTTTTCTACTATTAATTCTAAGCTAGGCATTGGAGGTTCCTGTAGATTTCCTTCTTCCAACTTAGTATATGTGATGAATATTTCCCCTTGGGATCCCATTTTCTTTATCTACTTGCTAGTGAGCTGTTAATCTCCAATTTGTAATGGGGATTGTGTAGGTGAATAAGCTTCAATCTGAGGTACCTATTCCCTTATTATCTTCTTCCTTTTAGGAAAGGGTTCATTAGGTCTTTCCTTTAAGGATACTCTAGTAGATGCTGCTATATATTTCTGTTTATCTACAAAGCTCCTTTTGTTCTGAATTATATCATAACTAGGTCTTTTATGGACAATCAATGGCCCTGTTCCAACATTGGAAGTGAATACCAATCTCCTCATGATCTCTTTGGCTTTCCCTAGATAAGTATTAATAAAAAATCATTTCTTCTCATTCATTGTTTCCATTATTTGAGGAAAGTTAAGCATGAGCTTATTTATTTTATTTGCCTACATTTTTGCATTACCAAGAGGCATGCAATCTTTGTCAAAACTATGAATAAATTTCAAAACTCTAGAAAAAACTCTCCACTTCTCCTTCTTAGTCTCTTGCTCTTGCAAAGAGAACTCATTCCTAATTATATCCTCAAGGAAATAGGGCACATGCTTTATGGAACCAAGCTTAACCCTAATTCTATAAACTAGATCATAAAATTCCTTGGTATCATAAAAATGGGCATGAGACACAGCCATCTTATATTGGTCCAGAAACTTTTATAAGGACAACCAAACACCTTTTGTAGTTACAAAATGGTGGGCTACAATACAAGTTGGTAAAATTGAGCCTCTACTTCTTCTATCCAAATAAGTTTCCTCCAATCCTCCCAGCTGCCACAATATCCTGGCTATCCCTACTTTTAGAGGCACTTGGTAGGGAAATACATGAGGAGTCCCTTGGAAACCATAAACTCTAAAAATAGTTGAAACAGGGTATGGCATAATATATCCCTAGTTATGTGATACTTTTAGACTATTAGGATTATCCATGGGCCTGATAAGATTTATTAGTGCCCTAGGAACTCTGGGACTATCACTTAATAAGAGGCACCTCAACCTTGAGGCAAAGTACCTATCAAACCTAAGAAAACTAGTATTTTCTACATCCCAAGTCATATATGCACTCCATAATTGAACTGGCAAAGCTTCTCCCTCCTGTTCTTTGTTCAAGACCATTTCCTTCCCAAAATATCTCACACCTTTAAACAAGAACACATGCATGAGCAATGAGTAGTGACCAAAAGATTTTTATACCTTGCCCTTGGAAATTCCAACCAAGCTATATGGATTTCTTCTACTAAATAGGAGGCAAAATAAAAAATAATATCAACACTAAAAGAAGAAATTTGAGCCACCACATACATAAAATGTATAGGCATGACATTATATTCATCCTCATCAAAAACCCTACACAAAGTCATATCTATCTCCACAGCCTAGGAAGTGAAAATTTCCTTTTTTAAATGTTCCCTAGTAGATGTTGTTATTACTAGTAGGTTCCCAATTGTGCCCATGTGTGCCCTCAATGCGCCCTGCCTGATCTTATGCTTTTTAGATAGATATTTTTTTTCTAATTCTTGTAGATCAATAGGTATATGATAATCTAAAAATGGATCAAGCCCAAAAAATTCTCAAATTTCCTCAGGGCTTATTGTGATCAGACATTCAACATCCAACCTTCTCATCACTCTGATTGTTGGGTCATAATTTTTTGCAATAACCACTAATAGGTCATAATCCATAAAAACACTAGGGACCACTAGTTTTCCCAAGTCAAAGCTCCAAATATACCCATGAGGAGCAAATAATTTCCTTTCTAACAACCATTTTTTGAAAAGGAAAAGCCTTGTTTGAGAAGTTTTGGCATCTCTAACCCAATTTCCCTTATCATAAAGTCTATCGGCAATCTTGAGTCTAGGGTTCAGAGGGGTTAATTTTTTCACTTGAGTAGATTCATTTGTGGAGTTAGACAATAACTCAAGGAGAAAATCATGTATGTTTCTAGATAAATAGTCTACTTGACCCAACAAAACTTTCTTTGGAGGCGTTACAACAAAGTTGTAGAATACTAGAAAGCTTAATATATAATGGACTAAGAAACTTACTTGCTCTTCACCATTTTGTAACTATAACTCTACAACACACGGTGATTACTAGAAATTTCTTCATGTTTTAATCACCAAGCACAATTTCTCAATGGCTCTGAGCTCTCTAAAAGTCTAAAGATTTTTTTGCATGAAGAGGAATTAGCAAAATCTCTACAATATACTCTTCTAATGGGTTGCATGAGGAGCTTTTAATATTCATAAATGAACTATAAGGAGAACATGGTGGCACCACCTTTTTAAAAGAATAATTGTTGATTGCAAAAAATTTGACGATCTAGGGATATGATCATGGATGATTCATTTTCCCACTTACTAGGTAAGTAGTCAACCCAATAGAAATTCTCTGCATAAGCCTTTCCTTTAGCCACTAGCAACTTGACTTGGACCCACTAGCGCTCATGTAGACATGTCGTCTTCTAGCTATGTTATTGTACCTAAATAGTGAGCAATTTTCTTATGTGAGATAATGATAATCATTGATTCATTATTATCTAACAATATGCATTTCACTATTTCATTAACATGATTATGTTGGTCCCTCTATTTCTTCTTTTGGTCACCATATTGCTACCATTAAAAATCAAACAATTTTTGATAATGACTTAGCAATGACCATCGATGTAATTTAGATCATATGGTGAGGAGCTTGCAATTATCTTACTTAATTTGTGGTGGGCCCATGTGTTTTTTCCTTTGATCCCCATGTCGCATGGGATAAACATAAAGCAACTCTTCAAAGTGAATTGGGAATAGTCATTGATGCACTTTGATCTGATGGTTCCAACTGTTCATTTTCCTTCTTCCTAAGTGTGATCCATGTAATATATGAAAAGATATTGCCTTGAAATACTAGCAAAGTATTAGTATTAATTATCTTTCTAGCACTGCCTCCTTTTCAATTCCCACTATGTTTAGATTTACTAAGAAGGTGCTCTTTCACTACAAGCTAAAATGATGGGTTTTTCGATTATGACATAGTGACCTCTAAGTCATTTGAAAAATTCTATCACCAAGGAGATGCATGTTCTTACAATTGTTATTACATTGATCACTACTAGCATTCCATGAGAATTACATGGTGCATTAATGATAAAAACATTTTTTTATGGCACTTTACATACATTAATCTCACTACCTTTCACTTTAACGAGAAAGCACTATGTCACTACTGACCAAAATGATAAGTTTTCTAGTTGTGACATAGTGACGTTGATTATCTTTTAGAAAACTATCACCATGAAGCAAGAAATGGAAAGTCTTCACTATATATGACACCTCTAACAACCTTCTATGCTAGCATGGCTTATTAATGATATGTTAAATCCTAGCACTATAACTTACTTCTGGTCCCACCATCTTTCACTTTTGTGGGGAATTGCTATGTCACTAATGTTAGAGTAAATAATTAATTTATTAATTATTTATTCTATTTACTTAAGCTTACTTAGGTAAATGCATTTATTGATTAGTTGTAGTCTAGGAGTTCATTATAAGTTGTTGACAATACAAGAGTTTGTTCTCTCCTAAGTCATACTTATCCTCTCACATTGTTCGAGGACTTCCCACCTTATGGGGATGTATTCTTAGTTGTCATCCTTGTCTCCTAGCATCTTCTAGCTTGTTCTCGAAGATTCTTGGAGCTCTTTATATTCGAGCTCCCTCATTGTATTTTCACAGCATTCAACATATTTTAAATACATATTTCTTATGTTTTCATATCTGGTTGTCTCTCATGTCTGTTTAGGGTTTTTCCCTTGCTCCATGCTCTTCTTTTCTTGGCTTCTCTTTGATAAGTTTTTGCATGCAGGTGATCTTGGGTGTCTTCGAAGTTGGATTTCATCACCTCCAACATGGTATCAGAGCCTCCCTATTGCTGCTTTGTTGAAGGATTTTTGGAGTCGTGATTTGAAGTCACAAACCCTAGTTTTTTTATGCATTTTTTCTTTAAATTAGGGGATCAACAAATTTTTGGAGCACATTGGGCCCAAATGAACACTGCCATTAGATTCGGAAGGTCATCTGTAGTTAGGATTCATATAAAACTTTTCAATTTTGGAGACAGAGCTTTGGGAGGCAAACATTTTTTAGTTGCAAGCCCCTGCCATACAATCATATAGATGATTTATCAAAAATAAATTTAAAAAAAAAAATCTCGGGTCACGCCGCCCCAACACAGCCAAGCGGCCATCAGAGGACCACCAGCGCGTAGCGTGCACCTTGCCTCAGCTGGTTGTACCTCCAATTAGCCATCATAGAGCTGTTGTGGCCATGTCGCAACCTTCTTGCCACCCTCCCTCAGCTCTCCACTGGCAGCACAATCTACTTTCATAGCTTCGCCAAAGATCTCTGCCTGATAGTGTCACTTTGTCAAGTTTTCTCTACCATTCCACTCAGTGCTTGTGTGGACCACTAGTTTTCTTACACGAGGATTCACATCTCCATCACCTACATACGTGGATTGCATGAGTCAATAGTGACTGCCTTGCCTTGTCAGTGCTTGTGTGGTCACCACTACTGCATAGTCAGTAGATTTTCAAGTTGACACATGGCAAGTCTGCCACATGGAACTTTGCCATGTCGCCCCTGCCACATCATTTGTACATGCCATGTGACGTCCACATGGCACAACATCCATGTGGCCTCTTTTTGCATTAACAGGCTGACGAGCTGTCAAATTTTTTGAAATAAATTGCTGACATTAGCATGACATCAAAATTGCATCAAACCTACTTGTACCTCTCCAGGTTCTATTTTGGAGCTATTGTTGGTTTTTTGGCCATAACTTGAGCATACGTAGGTATTCTTTCGATCTGAAAGAAGTGTCAAAAAGTTGGTTCCGAGACAGAGACATTGTTGTAAGTATTTTTAGGTTTTGATGCATTTTTAGTGCCTATTTTTTAGTCAAAGTCCAAAGTTATGTTTTTGACTTTGACTTGCATATCTTTTGCATCCCATGCCCATTTTTTGAAAACTTTATATTTTTGGAAGGTTGGATCTATCATCTTTTCAGAAATGTGGTCATTTTTCTTAGTTTTTGGCCCATCCTCTTTCTATCATATTTTTAGCATTTTTTTCTATATGGTGGATATCTTGAGTGTTTTAGGCCCGAGGATCATTTTCCTAGCGTGGTTTCCTTTGTTTTTAGTTGTACTTTCTTTTTTTGTAGCTTGTTTTTGGTTTTGATCGTTGTAGCTATCATTTCAAAGCACTTTTTTGTATTGCACTAAGATAAAGTGCCACTTTTTCATTCTGGGGGTCATGAACATTATTTTTGAGTTAGTTGTAAATGCACTATTTTCATAAAGCACCATGGGGGGGATAGTTTTTTGCTATTTTAGGCATTCTCTCTTTGTCAAGTGAGTGTCCCTTCCATGCCATTAGCCCCATGTAAAGTCAATTTGATCGTGTCTTTATAGGTGTTTGTACCTCTTCCTCTCTTGTCATTCCTTGTTCATTTGCAGGAGACTTTGGCCCACCTTCTCAGTTGCCTATCATCACACCTTGTTTACATTAAGGGGGGGTTATGCTATTTTTCTAATGTATCTATGGTTTGATGGTTCATTAGTGTGAGCTATGTATTTAGTGGTTGATCCTATATACAAGGTTATTGTAGTGGTTGGCTACCTATGCATTTCGGTGAGATGGATCATCTACCATATAGACATGCTCGGTTCATGCCTTCTTCTCCCATGGAGGTTCTTCAGATCATAAATTTTCTTCTTGATGGTAGATTTATGACTCTTTATGTTTTAGTGATGCTCCTCATGATCACTTTTTGTTCCTATTTTAGGGGACATTTTCCTAGTTGGAGGCTTCTTCTGTTCTTCACTAGGTTCTTACCTCTTTTTGGGGGAGGGTTTTTCCCATGTGGTTTTATCTCTTTCTCCATTTTTAGAAGTTGCATCTCTTTTCTTTGTACATGGGTACCTAACATGGCCTTGTTGCTGGGACCCATTCTGCATTTCTTAGTTTTGTGAGCTTAAGGCATTTCCCTAAATTGCACTTAAGGGGGGGTGTTAGAGTAAATAATTAATTTATTAATTATTTGTTCTATTTACTTAAGCTTACTTAGGTAAATGCATTTATTTATTAGTTGTAGTCTAGGAGTTTGTTATAAGTTGTTGACAATATGGGAGTTTGTTCTCTCCTAAGTCATACTTATCCTCTCACATTGTTTGAGGACTTTCCACCTTATGTGGATGTATGCCAGTTGTCACACTTATATCCTAACATATTCTAGCTTGTTCTGGAAGATTCTTGGAGCTCTTTATATTTGGGATCCCTCATTGTATTTTCACAACATTCAGCATATTGTAAATACATATTTTCTTGTGTTCGCATATCTGGTTGTCTCTCATGTTCGTTTAGGTTTTTTTCCGTGCTCCACGCTCTTCATTCCTTGCCATCTCTTTGATAGGTTTTTGCATGCAGGTGATCTTGGACATCTTCGGAGTTGGATTTTATCAACTCCAACAACTACTAGTAAAAACTTACCACTTTTTGGTCGTGACATAGCAATCTCCATTGAGTTTAGAAAATTTTGACAGTGTTGGTGAAACATTAAAAGTTCACATAAAATGTTAGCGAGGTCCTAGGGGTAGCAAAAAATTTGGTCACTATGTCACCAAAGACAAAGTAACTAGAATCCTTCAACGTGACATAATGACTACTGTAGATTTTAGAAATATTTGATGGTGTAGAATTTTTGTATGAAGTATCAATATAAACATAAAAGTTCCTAGAAACTATGACCACTTAAAATAATTTTTGTGCTTAAAAACTATGGGATGATGATCATATTACATAGAGGACACTAAAGATACTTAGAATAGGGCTTTTTCTTAGGGTTTAAACAATATTGTCATGACCAAACCCTAATTTATAGACTCAAACTAGTAACCCATAGCAAGATATCTTTATGAAGACATATGAAAAAAAAAGACCAATAGTGGTTCTATCTAAGGACAATGAATACACAAAATTCATATGATGGCTCAAAATCCCTAGGAGAAGCAGACCACAAACTTGACTATCTTTCTAACTTTGACAACTCTTGAGAGAGCAAAAAATGAATATACAAGGACTACACACAGACACAAAGGATATGGACAAAAATATTGGTTATGGAGAAAAATGTATTTTAGAAAAAATACCTCTTCAAGAACTATCCATGAATCGGGAGCTCAAGAATGTTACTTGAAAGATCTTTCAACAAATGAGAATCCTCTCTCCAAAAAGCTTCAACTAAATAAGGGCCCAACCATATAGGATCATATTTTCCATGTTTTCCTTTATTCTCAATCCTGACATTCCAAATGAGGACTAGATCTTCCAATTCAAATTTCTTACTCACTATTCTTCTATCATAAAGTGTCGTAACTTGTAGTTGCAACTTCCGATTCTTGACAAATGCTTCTTTTCTGGTCTCAGCCAATCCTACCAACTCATCCAACCTTTATTACATGTCATCAATAAGGTCTTCATCATACATTTGGATGTAATTATAGAGTCCCATTAGGTTTTTCTAAGGCATTTTTGTCTAGATTCCATACATAATATCAAAGGGTGCTACTCCTATAGCCTTTTTCACAATCACCCTATTAGCCAAGATTGCTAACTGCAATTTAGAATCCCAAGCTTTCTTATTATCATCTAGGGTCATTTTTATTACTTTCAACAAGCTTTAATTAGTGGATATAGCTTTTCCATTTCCTTGTGGATGATATGGAGAAGATGTTGATCTTGTAATCCTAAACTTTTCACCAAATTTTATGAATTCCTCAAATCTAAAACACATTGCATTATTTGTCACAATCCTCTAAGGACAACCAAAGCTTGAAATGATGTTATTTAGCAAAAAAATTTTGACAACCTTGCTAGTTGTATTTCTTGTAGGAATAGCCTCTACCCATTTTGTGAAGTAATTAGTAGCAACCAATATCCATGAATAACTAGTGCTTGATTTAGGGGAGATTTCTCCTATGAAATCTAATCCCCATTGTTGGAATGGTGCTTGAACTTCCACTGGTTTTAATGGAGTGTTTCCTAAAAATTTCAATTTACCTGCAAATCTCTGACAGCCATCACATTTTTGACCATTTCCAGAGCATCTTTGAAGAGGGAAGGCCACCAAAATCTAGCTCTCATCACTTTGTGTTTAGTAGTCTTGGCCATATAATGTCCTCCACAGACTCTAGAATGCATTTCACTCAACACTTCTTTTGATTTTTCTTGATCAAAACATTTTAGTAGCACTCCTTCAAAATTTCTCCACCATAAGTTGTTCTAGATAGTAATATATCTGATGGCTTGTAATTTGGTGCTTCTCTTTTCATTTTTAGTCGAATGAGAAGGGGCTTCCATATTTTGTAGATAGTAAATGACATTAGTATACCATTCACAATGGTCCATGTCACATGAGTTTGACCTTGAATCATCTGCTACTATATTGATCTGATTAGCATCTAAGTTGGATTGAGCCATAAGCTTAGCTAATCCTTGACCTCTTACTACTTTTGTGATCTGAAATTTAATGATAAATTCTTGGATCCTATTCATCCATTTGCATCTCCTACTTGATACCTCCTGCTAAGAAAATATGTCCTTGATAGTTGCACTAGGTATAAATGCAATAACAATGACACCTACCAAATAACACCTAAAAGCCTTAATAGTTTTTACCAAGGTATATGCTTGTTTCTCATTTATTTCATATTTCAATTCAGCATGCTATAATGATTTACTAAAAAATGCAATGGGTTGTTCATATTCTTCCTTATTCTTTTGTAATAAGATTGCAGCTATAGTATGGAATGATGCAAAAGAAAATATGTGCTTTAGCTTAGTATAATATGGGGTTTTAAGGATTGGATCATTTTTTATAGTAGTTAAAATATCTTGAAAGGCCTGCAAAGGTTCACCATCCCAATTGATAGTAGCTCCTTTCTTAAGCATTTTTGAAATGGGCCTACTAATCTTAGCAAAATTTGTAACAAATCTTCTCAAAAAGTTTAGTTGTACAAAGAAATATTATATTCCCTTTATATTTTTTGGCTGAGGCACCTTGTCAATTTCTACCACTCTTTCAAGAACTATTTTTACTCCATCCTTCGATAATATATGTCCCAATAATTTTCCTTTAGTTACCCTAAACATACATCTCTTTAGGTTTAGGGACACCCCATACTCCAAGGCTTTGACAAAGATCTTTCTAAATTTTTAAAATGGTCTTTAGCCTTCTTGGAATAAGCTATGAGATCATCTTGGTATACTACCATGAACTTGTTAGTATATTCATGGAATGCTACATCCATAGCTCTCTGAAAAGTTGCACCTACATTAATCAATCCAAATAGAATTCTCATGTATACATAAGTTCCCCGTGGAGTTGTAAAAGTTGTCTTAAATTGTTCATTTTCTTTAACAAGGACCTAATTGTATCATGAAAATCCATCCATCATGGACATCAATTCAGAACTAGTTACTTGTTGCAGCATAGCTTTCATGTTTGGTAGCCCATAATTATCCTTAAAAGATGTAATATTCAAATTTTTGAAATCTACACATAGCCTTATATCCCCATTCTTTTTTTGGATAGGTACCAAATTTGGAACCCAAGTAGAGTGTCTAATTGGTTTGATTATTCCCCCCATCCCTTAGCTTCATCAACTCTTCTTGCATTTTGGGGGCTAGTGTAGGATTTACTGGTCTCTACTTTTGTGTAAAAGGTTTTACATTATCTTTTAATGGTATGACATGTTGGAAATGATCTTCTCTATAGGCTTTGAAATCATCATATGACCATGCAAAGACATATCTATACTTCCTTAGCAAATCAATTAGTGTTTTTCTAATTTTAGTTGGCAAGATTTGGCCAATATAAAACTTCTTAGGAACCTCTTCAGTACCAAGATTTATTTCTTCTAATTCTTGAGTCTTACAGTCCCTAGTTCTAGGTTTTACTCTATCTTGATTATCAAAAATATTCTCCAAAACTAATAACCCATTGGGTACCTTGTTAGTTTTCAACTGCATGATCTCTTGGCCAAAAATTGTTTCCTTACCATTAATGGTTCCAATTAAATCATTGTGATCCATTTCTTGACTGTGGTATTTTTCCTCACTTAACATGAAATCTAGAATATCTTCTTCATCATCAAAGATTTGCCAATGTTCAACATTGTTAGGTATTGAAGGCCTATTATTTTTGAAATTCCTGCAAATGACGTTTCCTTAGGCTTCATTGCTAGATTTGCAAGTAGGTCAACCATTTTATTCTAGCTTTGATCCCTCTATGAAATACCAAATGCATCAAAAAACTCTATTTGGTCCCATACTACATTTCTACATTGTTTCAACCTTTTGTTTTTATAAGCATTTTCCTTAATTTGTGAAATAACCAACTCAGAGTCACCTATGACATGCAACTTTTTGATTCCATGTTGTGTGGAAACTTTTAATCCTAACAAAAGAGCTTCATATTCTACTATATTTTTAGTACAAGAAAAGTTCAGAGTAGATGAATATCTAAACATATTCTTTTCAAGAGAAAGAAAGACTACTCCTACCATTCAACCTTCTTTGGAACTAGCTCCATCAAAGTAAATGGTCCACAAAACTAGTGAATCCATACAACATTCCACTTCATGTTCAATCACAACAAGCAATTTCTCTACTTATTGAATGATCAATTCTTCCCTAAAAGCATTCACACCAGTATCTAAGAAACAAGTTGAATCCTTATTAATGCCTTCTTCCAAAATTTTACTGATCCTTGTCTCTCTATCTACCTTAACTTCCTTATCACCTATATGGAAAGTTGCATAAGACAAGTCACATTGTAGACTACCTCCCATAATAACACTCCACTTTCTAGAGAGCAACATCCCATAATGTGGGGGGATGTCAAACACAAGGACAAACAGGGTCAATTCTACTTCAGGGTATGCATCAAGCTTGAATGGTAATGAATTAATAGTACCTATGATATGAACTTCTCTAGCATCCATAACTCTACATCTACCTTGTTTATTATCTACCTTCAAACCTAAAGCTTCCATGACTTTAAATGGCATGATGGTATTAGATGCTCCTGAGTCTGTCATGTAGTTCTTTAGGGTTTTTCTTTTTATGATCAAATTGAGAAAAAATGGGTCAATATCTTCTATGTAGGATATTGGTGAATCATCCAAAAACATTTGAGGTATTTGGGATATAATTCCATTATCTTATACCATTACTGGGGTTTTTTGCATGGCACTTGGTTCAACCATATTACCATTATTTCCTATCCCACCCAACCATGATAAGGCCTTACTCTTGGGCTCCTCAATTATAAATAATTCAAACAAAGGTACTTTGATAGTGATTTGTGAAAACATATATATCATATCAATAGGCTCATACATAGTGGGCTTCACAAGCATACCTAGAGTGTAAGTCCTTTCAATAGCAAGCACTACGATCTACTTCATTAAATTAGATCCTAATTCTTTTCTTGCACTACTGTTCTAGGGGTATCACTTGTTTGAAATTGCACTTTCTTTTTAGGCTTCCACTTCTTGACTTTACTATATTTGGCCTTTGCTATCTCATTATTAGTTTTCTTGCTCTCATCCTTCATCTTGTGTGCAATATCCTTGATGAATATACCAGAAGGTTTTCCAACATCATTTCCAATTTTCCTATTCCTCAAGTTATAGTTACTATGCACTTGAGAAATCATTTCTGTAGTGATTTTTTCAATCTCCTCCTTTGAAGGAATTCTCAAGTTTATTTTATCAATATTTGAGGATACTTTACATACCTCGTCTTTATCATAGTTTTCATCATCTGAGAATACTTTTTGATGATATATTTGGTAAGTAATTCTTCGACTAGTAACATCATCCTCATGTTCCTCTAAATCAAAATCTACACAATCATCAAACATGCCTACCATATTACAACTTACATCATCATGGCTCTTTTCTTCTTCTTCTTCCTCATGTTGTGTACTTTGATCTGAAGAAAATGACTGAACAACTACACAATAATTTACAGAGTGAGGTGATTTACATATGATGCAGCATGGTACATCATCATTCATGTTTATAGAATTTATCTATAGAGGATCTAGTGTGCCCTTATCCTTCACATTTTGGGTCTAATCGGGAATTGGTTTACCATCCTTCCATTGAGTGGTATAGGGCTAATTTTGCATTGTTGGCTATCTATTAAAATAGTTATTATTTGACAAGGCCTTCTCACCAACATTGGGTTTGTTTGAATTGAAAGCTGATGAATTAATCTTCTTTAATAAGTTGAGTACTTGACCTATTATGGGTTCTTCAGGCTTCTTTCCTACTACGACATTATAATTTTCTTTCTTATTTTTCTTGGGATTGAACAACTTAGGGTCATCCCTTCTCCCTAGCTTATTAGTTGTTTTTTTGTTATTTTCAGTATTTACTACAATCCTAAAAGCATCCTTTAAATTTTTTGGCTCTTTGTCCCTCAACTAGTAAGCCATCTTGCTATCAAAAGCATTGAAGTGTGTTGTAAGGTAACCATCTTCATTTAACTTCATAACCTAAAACAATTTGTACATTCCCTTCTAGAATCTTACATTGAAATCAAAAGTAGATTCATTAGGACTTTTCTTGATATTGGTGAAATTGTTTTGATGGTAACATGGTATATCAACTTAGGGATGAGGAATCTAGGACTTTAAGGGATGCTTTAGAATTGCTATAAATATAGAAAATAATTTCAAGATCTTAGGAAGACTAGAAAGCAAAAGAGATGATCCTAGATTGTATGGAAGGAATGGAAATAGAAAGGAAGAAGGCAAGCCTATAGGTGGTATAAAGCAAGAGCCTAGAAAAATAAGTCAAGTCTTAAATTCTATAAAGGGTTTGCACATACCTCAAGCTAAGAATTATAGAAATACCACTATATATAAGGCCTCATATCAATCCAATTTTAACAAACAAAATAGGTTGTAAAATTTCCTTTATAATACCACTTAGAAAGATACATAGCCTAGTGTTCCTCCTAGAAATAATATCAATAATAAGGTCACTTGTGATCCTTTGTCAAGAAAATTTTGTAAATATGGTAGACGATCCTAAGTTTAATGCTAAACCCACATGGTGTGTTGCTTGCCAATCGCCCCATGCTCGTTGATATTGTGTAGTGGCTTTGTCATTTTATGGAAATTAGAATGAAATAGAAGAACAAATAGAACATGAAGAAAATAGTGATGATGTGTGATGCAATATTTTTGAGTCACATTATGATTATTATGACTATGAAGATTATGACAAAAATGTTAATAAGAAAAGACAATTTCAGAATGATATGTAGTAGTAGGTATTTTCAAATGAAAGTGATGTTGAGGAAAATGTGTGTAATATGACAACCACAAGAGATGAAGTGATATTAAGAAAGCCTTCTGGTGAAGAAGTTGATCAGATTATAGCTAGCATAGTAGCTTAGGTACAAACTAGAAACATGGCCCATAAAGTTGATAGTACCAAGGTGGGTAGTATGTTTATCAAGAGAGTTGATTGTAAGAAGAGGGAGCTTGTGAAGCCTAAAGAGGATTGTATTCTAAAGATTAAAGTTATTAGCAAAAAATGGGAACCAAAGAAGTTGGACTCTCCCAAAGTTCTTGAGATTCAAAGTAATGTTCTTAGGAGGTTAGAGGGAAAGATACTAAAGGTGCTCATTGCAAATGAAAAGAATCATCAAGGTGTTGTAAGTATTCCTAAAAAAAATAAAGAGAAACAAATTATGGTCATTAATGTCCCCTCTAATTCTTCTATAGATATGCTTGATGTTCTATCATAGATTAGTATCAAGGTTCCTTTGCCTAAATTATAAAGAATCCCTGAACACCGAAATAAAGCCATAGCATGGGTAGGAGGTGTCAATGAAGAGGTGAAATATGATTGTGATAAAAGTCATATTCCTAGAGATAATAATAAAGAAAAAGTAGAGGAAAAGGAAAATAAGGGGTTATTTCTCAAATTCCTCAAATGTTTTTGGATAATTTTGTAAATGAATGTTTGGGAAATGTTGGACAGTTTTTTTAAATATTTTGGTAAATGGTAAGACATTAGAAAATGACATGATTAACTTAAGTGCTTCAAATACTATTATGCCATTTCAAATAATGAAAGAGTTGGGCTTAAAGATTGATACTACTTAGGAAAGATGTTGTGCTATGGATAAAAGAGAAGTCACTATCATAGGTACTATTAATGATTTTCCATATAATTTCAATGGTTATCCTAACAAAGAACTCACATGAGCATGCTGGTTGTTGATATTCCACCTCAATATGGCATGTTATTATCTAGGAAATGGAGTGTTTCCATGGGTGGGAGTTTACAATGTGACTTCTCATTTTCCACTTTCTAAATTGATGGGAATCAAGTGAAGGTATATAGAGAACCTAAAAGTGTATACATGATTCAAGAAGAGATCGAGGATGATATGACAAATTTTGTGGATACAGATGTTAATGCATTTCAAGGTGATGTTTTGATTTTGAAAAAGGATAAACATAAATCACAAATGGAGGTATAAGTTGATATAAAGATAGACAAAGGTGATTTGTTGAATTTCCTTTTTTATGGTGCCTGCTACAAAGATGGATCTAGTGTAGGTATTCTACTAATCTCTCCTACAGGGGTAACATACAAATTTTTGTTTACTTTGAGTTTCCCTTTCACTAACAATATAGAAAAGTATGAGGCCTTGTTGTTAGGACTTAGGTTATCCTATTAACATGGGATAAAATTCTTACATGTCATAGGAGATTTTGAGTTGGTTGTATCCCAAGTGAGAAATGTTAATGTGTCAAAAAATAAGAGACTAAAGCAATATAAAAATGTTGTGTGGGATATGATTGAATGCTTTGATGCATTCGAAATTGTTTGGAAAGATAGGACCAATTAAAAGATGGTAGACATGCTGGAAAATTTAGGAATAAAGCTTGATGACATTTTATGTGATGGTATGTCCAACGTTGAAATCCATACTAGGCCTTCTATTCCTGATAATATCTGGAATTGGCAAGTATTTGAAGATGGCAGAGAGATTTTAAGATTTTTAAATTGTTAGAATATATTAGCAAGTCAGGAAGTTGTTTGTGCAGCCTATGTGGAGAATATAGATGGAGGAGATACTATCTTTGGACAGGAGGTTGTGCAATTGAAAACTAACAAAATCCCAAGGGGATTAGTTATTTTAGAAACTATTTTTAATAATCAAGATAGGTCTAAAATGCATACTAAAGAATATAATGCTAAGGATCTGGAGGAGATAAATTTAGGAACTAAAGAGATGCTGAAGAAGTTATACATTGGTAAAAAGTTATCTCCTACAATAAGACATGGTTTGATTGATCTGCTATGGAAATATAGACATGTGTTTTCCTGTTCATATGATGACCTTAAGGCTTATAGAGAGGATCTGTTTTAGCATGATATCCCATTGAAGCTAGATGCTAAGCCTTTTAGGGAGAAACAAAGACCTATTAACCCAGCACTCTCCCCCAAAATGCAAGAGGATTTAATGAAGTTAAGGGATGCAAGAATCACAAAGTCTATTAAGCATTCATATTGGGTATATAATTTAGTCCCTTTTAGGAAGAAGAATGGAGATATAAGGTTATGTGTTGACTTTAGGAATCTTAACATATTTTTAGGATAAAATCAAGTGGTTTTTAATTAATTAGAATAGTTTAAGACTACCTTTACCACTCCATGGGGTACTTATTTGTATGTAAGAATGTCTTTTTGACTTACTAATGTTGGGGCTACTTATGAATGTTAAATGGATGTGGGTTTTGTAGATATTATTGATAAATTATTAGTTCTGTATCAGGATGAATTAACTACCTATTCTAAGGATGAAAATGATCACTGCATGCATTTGCACAAGGTATTTATTAGAGCTCTTAAGTATGGTATTTCTTTGAATCCTAGGAAGTCTAACTTTGGTATTATTGAGGGTAAGCTTTTAGGGCATTTGGTTGGGAAACCTAGAGTAAGAATTTATCTTAAAAGAGTAGAATCAATAGAGAAAATTTAGAAGCCTAAAATTGTTAAAGGAGTTCAATCAGTTTTTGGGAAAATCAATTTTCTTAGAAGGTTTGTGACAAATTTTACAGAAATTAGTAGGCCTATATCAAAAATGTTAAAGAAAGGATCTAAAATTAAGTGGGATGGAGATCCTAGTGTGGCATTCCAAAAGACTAAGCAAGCTATTAAGGATGCACCTATTCTCAGGGAACCAAATTATGATAAATCAATGCATATATTTTCTTTTGCTTCATTTCACATTGTTGCTACATTATTACTACAAAAAAATGAAGAAGGCGATGAAAAACCAAATTGCATTTTTTAGCAAATCATTACATGCACCAAAATTGAAGTATGATATTAAAGAGAAACAAGCTTATACACTATTGAAAGGAGTGAAAGTCTTCAGGAATTATCTAATGGGAGTAACTATTATTACATTTGTCCCCATTGTTACTGATAATGGACTCTATGTAACAATGGATAAGGCACTAGTCATATAAATTATATGCAAATTGGAGTAAATTTTGTTGCATATATCCAAATTATAATCAAATCTAATCAATCAAGTATTTTATCAAGTGTATAAGGGTGGTCATCATCTAATCTATGGGAATTCATGAGTTATTTTTAGCTATTGTAGCCTATCTTTGATCTACATTTTATTAGAGAAATTGTACCAAATTTGCAATTTTCAAGGATTAAGGTTAAGAGTCAAGTAACTATTGGAATTCCTAAGGTACTCGCACCTTGGTCTTGTAGAGTCATAAGTGAAGGAAGCATTTGTGCTTTGTGAAGTTGCCAAAAGATACAATTTATTATGCTAAATATGAGCATTAGCTTCCTCTAGGTATAATAAATTTTTTTTTCTATTGGTAATAATAATCACTATTAAATTAGGAGCCAACACTATGGATGAATATGTTTAATTTGGCATTTCAATTTACATGCAAATTCTGAGATAGATGTGTGGTGAATGTTTTAATGGTTATAGTTTTGAAGTAATGATTCATATTCCCACCCCCCCGCCCCCCCACCAGAGTTTACTTTCCCTATTGTTAATTCCAACCAATGGTATCAGAGCCTTGTTCTCTTGAAAGGAAAGATTTTTAGTTTTGAAGAAAGATCTTGAACATTAAAGTCTACAAGTTGGGAAAAGTCATTGAGAACCAGAAGACTGAAATCCAACTTGTGCTACACCAACTCAAAGAAGCAAGAGATGAGTTGAAGTGCTCATTAAAGAAAAGGAAAGAGATAGGTATTAAGGGTGATAATATTGGCCAAGCTCACTGTGGTTTCCATCCATAGTAGAAATTATGTGTAAGTCGAGTGAGTTGAAATCCCTATGCTAGCTGAGTTTATAGTTGTGTAAACATTGAGCATTTTTTGTTGAGTTTTAAGGGTTATATAGTGAAATTTTGACTCATTTTCTTTCATTTGAGATCAAAGAGAGCCCGAAGAGAATAAGGAGAAATGAGGAGAAGGATTCAAGTCTTTGTGAACTAGATTCAGCTGCTACTCATTAGGAATCATTAGATTCATAAGGTGTTTCTCATTTTTCAAGCTACAATATCTAAATTATCACAAACCCTAGTTATATAAAAATGGCATCTATGTTTTCTACATTCATTAGGAAGGAAGGAACAAAAGTTTTAAATGTTCAATTAATAAGTAATGAAATCAAACAAGCACCCTTCTGAGTTATTCCCAAGATAACAAATAAGGGAGTTCCTTCTAGGACATCATTTATGATATCAGCATAGGGTTTGATGATACAAGATGTTAGATACTACTACACTTGTAATGTTGCTAGTATTGGAGACATCGAAATTAGATATTTGTATAGAAAACTATGTGTAGATGAAGTTGTTAGTGTTTTTCAACTATTAAGAAAAAAAATACATAATACCAGTATAATGAAACATACAAATCTAAGGATCAACTACTTCTCATTGACAATCTATATGTGCTTCTTATCTGGATCCAACTTCAACAAAATCAAGACTAATTTTCTACTCTTTAGGCTTTGTATAACAAAGGAGGGTATACCTAAGGGATGGAAGATTCTAAAAAGAACACCATATAGAGATTTAGTTCATTCCATGACATTCTACAATAACAAACATCGCTTAAAATCATATTTGGCCAATATTCTTCTTAGGTTTACAATTCATTCTAGCCACAACAACTAACTACAACTCAAAATTTTAGTGTAAACAAGTGTTGACCAACATTGATAACTCTTTGAATAGTAAAAAAAATGTTGATTTCAAATTTAAGCTTGATGCTTACTTATGATCTTTCCATCTACAGACCAAAATAATCAGATCAGTGCCTTATCAATTGGGATTTAGAGTCTATTCAGTTCATAGATCTGATTCATTGTGTTACAATAAATGTTATGAGCAATTCTTTCTGAAACTCATTCTTATAAACATCCCTCCTATTACCATGGCTATCTTGTCAATTTTAATGAAGCATTTACTTAATTCTTTGAATTAAAAGCAATAGTAAATTGGCATACAATTTGATTTAATTGAATTCAATTGAACAAGACTTGCTCATACAATTTCAAGATAACTAGATAATAAAATGGAGACAAGATTTAGATAGAAAAGATGTGGGGATAGTTCATCTTTGTATTAATTTCATTTGAAAGATCATATACATTTGAACAAGACTTAAAATGACTCAAGACAAAACATCCAATCCTATCAAATTGATTTATTCTCATAAACTTGTAGAGAAAACATATCACAAGGTGTACACCAAAAACTGGACCGAACAAACTTAGTAAAAATTTAGAAAGATAATAATTTAGAGCCCCTCTCTAGCCCTAGAATCTCACTTATAAAGGGTGGGATGCAACAAACTTCAGGCATAGAGAATTGACAGTTGTCTTTTTGACAAAAGATATTTACATTTTAAAACTATCACAAAAAGGAAAAATTATGTGTAATAGAACAACTTTATACTAGAGTATTCTCTTTGATGGCCCTACCTTTTGTTACATTTTCAAATGCTAAAAATTCCATGATTGGCCCTTTGCTATTCTGAATCCTCAAAATATGTAGCCACTAGGTTTGTCAATGATGTGTCAAGCTCTAATTCTTGCAAATTTACCTCAACTCAGGCATTTCCACTTGCATCATCATGTACTGTCAAGGTGACAGTTACAACTGGGTTTATTTCTACCACATCATCCTTCTGGCCAACAATACTTTCCACTTGAGATGGTTGCCCTTCTTTGTCTTCTTCTTTCCTCTGATCTCCCAAAGGTGCATCAATGATCTTTATTTCATCTTGACCCTTCTCATCATTATCACTTTCAACTTCTTCCCGTTGCTCATCAAAAATAATACCTGCCATCCACTTGTTAAAATGTGTGTCATCTGGCTAGTTAAACTACAAAATGTCATCTTGCTTCTTGATTACATAATCAACTACTTTGTCAATGCTAACAAAATCTTGTTTTAAAGAATCAACGAATAATTGGACCTTCACAATTTCCTCTATTGTGGTTGCCCACCATGCATGTCCTTTTTCATTAAATGACTCTATTTATTCTCAAACAAAACAAGTCATCCAATTCTTTAGCCCATTCATCCTTACTTTTCAATCTATTCTTCTTATCTAAAGCAAGTGGGATAAATAATTTTTTTCACTTCCATACTTATCCAGGTAGCTAAAAATTCTTCTCTTAAACTCAACTCTTTTATCATCAAATTCTAAAAGATGACTAACAACAACATAAGTTTTTTCTCATCATCCCAATTATTCACAAATTACTTTTCAAGTCATGCAGGAGGTAATTTCCATGGCAATAGGACTCACAATGAAGGGGAAAAAATGGAAGAAAGTCACTAAAGTCTCGGATGAGTCTAGCATGAAAAACTTCTTTGCAGAGAATGAGGAGCCGATTCACTACAGAGGATGGTTTGAAAGGGATAAGTTACCTGAGCCTTGGGATGATGTGTGTTTGGTCCTAATGAATTATCTCACTATGGATAGAAAATTTGGAGTGCGCTATTACTATCATTTTGCTTTGTTGAATCACTTTAGAAATAGGGATTTCATTTCCATTTCATTTTTCCTTCTGCATTCGCTTGAGGATATGATTAAGGATATTAAAAAAAAAAAGAGTAAAGGCTTAAACTTCACCATTATTCATCAGGGGTTAATTTTCTATCTGTATCAATTCCACTTAGCTTTGTGTCCCCCCAGAGAGGTTGTTGTGGAAAACCCCTGCCATAGTCATATTTCCCCCCTAAGCTCCAATACGGGCACAAAAATCCATACTCCTAGGCCATCTCCTAGCAAGGATACTAAGAAAAAGATAAAACTTGACATGGCCCTAGAACAAAAGGGAAATAAGAAATTTAAAGTTGATAAGGTGATTAAGGTAGTTAGAGAGGATTTTGGTGAAGATATTGCAGGAAAAGCAAGAAGAAGGTCTTGTAGGTTAGCTCAGTCCCAGGCTAGGGGTAAGCAGAAGTCCATCAGATACCCTATTGAGGAAATTGAAGAAGATAGATCAGGAAATAACAGTGACAGAAGGGAGGAGAAAGTATTTCCAACTCTAAAAAGGATGATGGTAATGAGTAGGGGGAAAAAAGTTTCAATTCTGGGAAAATTTTGATGGATGACATTCAAAATCAAGTGTCTGATGACAAAGAAAGGAATACTGAGACAACCCTTGTTTTAGCCAGCTTTTCACTTAAACCTTTTACTTTTTGTGATGACAAAAAGGATAATTCCCTAATTACCATTTCTTCCCCTGTTAAGGAAAATTTGAAGATTTCCTCTAACCCACAGGTGATGCAGGATAAACCACAGGGACAGAAAATGAAGGAGGTTGTTGCTAAGAAGGTTGAGGAGCATAAAGAGGAGACTGTGATGGTGGAGGAGCATTACATGAACCTGGAGGAAAGGGTCAAAGCTTTGGAGGCATGATTTTTCACCTTCTCCAAGTTTGGACATAAAGTTACTCATGTTGCTGCAACTACCCTCCAATTGTTGGCATAGGAGAAGGAGGAAGCTGGCTTGGACATGGAGGACAAAAAATTACTCTTTAAGTTTCTTGCTGACGACTGGGCCCAGATTCTTCTTCATGCAAGAGGAAAAGGGAAAAAAGAAATGTAAGTCTTTTTTTAATTCTATTTAGTTATGGGGTCCAAGGATCCAAAGACTTTATATATTGTTATGGTAGTTATGGTTTTGCTAGTTATCAGCTGTATTTAAATTTTTATAAGGCTTGGGTGCCTTGTTCGACTTTGGTTAGCTGCTAGGGTTCCTTTCTGGTTCTAGCTCTCTGGTTTTTGGTTTTTGTCTCTGACTTTTGGTACTCTTGTTCTATTTTTCTATTTTTGTTATTGGTTGGTAATGTGCTAGTTACCAACCTTTTGATTATTAAGGGCCGACCCCCTTGTTTTTGGTTGCTTTTAATTTCAAAAACATAATTTTTTTCTATCTAGTTATGTGAGAACTTTATGATAGAGTAACATAAAAATGTGACCTCTTTTCTCCTTTTACTCCACTAATTGACAATGGGTTTCAATGTCTCATCATTAGCTTTTATTTCCTCCCATATGTTTATTACCTTTGCTAACTAATCATAAAACAATGACTATTGAATTTTATCAACCAAATACATGAGAGCCTAATCTTATCATTTTTAGATAGATATTCTTTTTCCAATTCTTGTAGATCAATAGGTATATGATAATTTGAATATGGCTCAAGCCCAAAAAATTCTCAAATTTCCTCAGGGCTAATTGTGATCAGACATTCAGGATCCAACCTTCTCACTACTCTAATTGTTGGGTCATAATTTTTGACAATAACCACTAATAGGTCATAATCCATAAAAACACTAGGGACCACTAGTTTTCCCAATTTAAAGTTTCAAATATTCCCATGAGAAGCAAATAATTTCCTTTCTAACAACCATTTTTTGAAAAGAAAAAGCCTCGTTTGAGAAGTTTTGGCATCTCTAATCCAAATTCCCTTATCATTTAGTCTGTAAGCAATCTTGAATCTAGGGTTTAGAGAAGTTAATTTTTTCACTTGAGTAGATTCATTTGTGGACTCAAACAATAACTCAAGAAGAACATCATGTATTTTTTTGGATAAATAGCCTACCTAACCTGAGAAAACTTTCTTTGGAGACATGGTGAATAAATTGTAGAATACTAGAAAGCTTGATATATAATGGATTGAGAAACTTACTTACTCTTCACCATTATGTAAATATAAATTTGCAACACATGGTGATTATTAGAAATTTCTTCACATTTTAATCACGAAGAATAATTTGTTAAAGGCTCTAAGCTCTCTACAAGTCTAAATATTTGTCTACATGGAGAAGAATTAGCAAAATCTGTACAATATACTCTATTCCTAGGTCACACAAGGAGCTTTCAATATTCATAAATGAACTATAAGGAGAACATGGTGTCACCATTTTTTAAAATTTTTTTTAAACACCATTGATTGCAAAATATCTGACGATCTAGGGATATGATATTGCATGATTCATTTTCTCAATGTAAGCCTTTCCTTCTACCACTAGCAACTTGACCTAGACCCACTAGCACTCGCATACATGTATTGTCTTCTTGCTATGTTATTGTGCCTAAATAGTGAGTAGTTTCCTTATGTGAGATAATGACCATCTTGATTCATTATAATTTGGCGATGTGCATTTCACCAATGCTTTAACATGATTATGGTGGGTCCCTCTATTTATTCCTTTGGTTGCCATGTCACTACCATTAAAAATCAAATAATTTCTCATAATGACTAAGTACCTACCATCGATGCAATTTAGATCATATGGTGATGAGCTTGCAATTATCTTACTTAGTTTGTGTTGGGCCCATGTGTTCTTTTGTTTGGTTCCCATGTTGCATGGGATAAACATTGAGCAACTCTTCATAGTGACTTTGCAATAGTCATTGATGCACTTTGATTTAAAGGGTCCATCTGTTCATTTTCCTTCTTCCAGAGTGTGAATCCATGTAATATATGACAAGATATTGCCTTGACATGCTGGCAAAGTATCAGTATTAATTATCTTTCTAGCACTGCCTCCTTTTCAGTTCCCACCATGTTTTGATTTACCAGGAAGGCTCTATGTCACTACTAGCTAAAATGATGAGTTTTTCGATCATGACATAGCGACCTTCGAGTCATTTGAAAAATTCTAACACTAAGGAGATGCACGTTCTTACAATTGTTATTGCATTGATCACTTTTAACATTCCATGAGAATTACATGGTGTATTAATGATAAAAAACATTTTTTTATGGGACCTGACATAAATTAATCTCACTACCTTTCACATTAATGGGAAGGCACTAAGTCACTACTGGCCAAAATGGTAAGTTTTCTAATTGCAACATAGCGACTTCCATTATTTTTCAGAAAACTATCACCATGAAGGAAGCAATGGAAATTCTTCACTATATCTGACACCTCTAACAACCTTCCATGCTAGCACAACTTATTAATGATATGCTAAATCCTAGCACTATAACTTACTTCTAGTCCCACCATCTTTCACTTTTGCAAGGAGTCGCTATGTTGCCACCAGTCAAAACTTTCTAGTTTCTAGTCGTGACATAGCGACCTCCATTGAGTTTAGAAAATTCTAATTGTGTTGATGAAACATGAAATGTTCACATAAAATTTTAGCTAGGTCCAAGGGGTAGCAAAAAATTTGGTTGCTATGTCACCAAAGATAAAGTAACTAGAATCCTTCAATGCAACATAGTGACTACCATAGATCTTAGAAAGATTTGACAATGTGGGATTTTTTCATGAAGTGTCAATAAAAATATAGTTCTGGGAAACTATGACCACATAAACTAGTTTTTGTGCTTAAAAACTATGGGATGATGATCATATGACATAGAGGGCACCAAAGATACTTAGAATAGGGCTTTTTCTTAGGGTTTAAACAATATTTTCATGACCAAACCCTAATTTATAGACTCAAACTAGTGATCCATAGCAAGATATCTTTATGAAGACATATGGAAAAAACATGACCAATAGTGGCTCTGTCTTGGGACAATGAATATGTAAAATTCATATGAGGGCTCAAAATCCCTGGGAGAAGCAGACCACAAACTCAGTTGTCTTTCTAACTTTGACAACTCTTGAGAGAGCAACAAGACAATTAAATGCATATACAAGGACTACACATAGACACGAAGGATATAAAAATATATAGAAATCCTAAAAACTACTGGTTATGGAGAAAAATGTATTTTAGCAAAAATACCTCTTCAAGAACTATCCATGAATTGGTAGCTCAAGAATGTTACCTGATAAATCTTTTAGCAAATAAGAATCCTCTCCCCATGAAGCTTCAACTAAATAAGGGCCCAACCATTTAGGATCAAATTTACCATGTTTTCCTCTATCCTCAATCCTGGCATTCCACATGAGGACTAGATCTTTAGATTCAAATTTCTTACTCACTATTCTTCTATCATAAAGTATCTTAACTTGTAATTGCAACTTTTGATTCTTGACAGGTGCTTCTTTTCTAGTCTTAGCCAATTCTACCAGCTCATCCAACCTTTATTGCATGTCATCAATAATGTCTTCATCATACATTTGGATATAATTATAGAGTCCCACTAGGTTTTTTGAGGCATTCTTGTTTTGAATCCATACACAATATCAAAGGGTGCTACTCCTATAGCCTTTTTCACAATCACCCTATCAACTCATATTTCCAACTGCAATTTAGAATCCTAGGCATTCTTATTATCATCTAGTGTCCTTTTTATTACTTTCAACAAGCTTTATTTAGTGGATTTAACTTGTCCATTTCCTTGTGGATGATATGGAGAAGATGTTGATCTTGTAATCCCAAACTTTTCATAGAATTTTATGAATTCCTCATATCTAAAACACATTGCATTATCTATCACAATCCTCTAATGACAACCAAACCTTTAAACAATGTTATTTAGCAAAAATTTGTGCACAACCTTGCTAGTTCTATTTCTTGTATAATATTTTGGCCTCTATGGTGTATAAGCTTCAACCTGAGGTACCTACTCCCTTATAATCTTCTTCCTTTTAGGTGAGGGTTCATTAGGTTTTTCCTCTAAGTATACACTAGTAGATGCCACAATCTATTTCCCTTTATCTACAAACCTCCTTTTATTCTAAATTATATCATAACTAGGACTTTTATGGGAAATCAATGGTCCTATTCCAACATTGGGAGTGAATGCCAATCTGCTCATCACCTCTTTGGCTTTGTTTGGATAAGTATTGATAAAAAATTGTTTCTTCACATTCATTGTTTCCATTATTTCAAGAAAGGTAAGCATGAGCTTATTTATTTTATCTACCCCTATTTTTGCATTACCAAGAGGCATGTAATATTTGTCAAAACAATGAATAAATTTCAAAACTTTGGAAAAAACTCTCCACTTCTGATTCTTAGTCTCTTACTCTTGCAAAGAGAACTAATTCCTAATTATATCCTCAAGGAAATAGGGCTCATTCTTTATGGAACCAAATTTAACACTAATTCTAAAAACCAGATCATAAAATCCCTTAGTATCACAAAAATGCGTATGAGACACGACCATCTTATATTGGTCTAGAAACTTGTATAAAGACAACCAACAACCTTTTGCAATTACAAAATGGTGGGCAATAGTAAAAATTGGGGAAAATGAGCCTCTACTTCTTCTATCCAAATAAGTTTCCTCCAATCCTCCTTGCTGCCACAATATCTCAGCTTTCCCTACTTTTAGAGTCACCTGGTAGGGAAATACATGAGGAGGACCTTGGATACCATAAACTCTAAAAATAGTTTAAATAGGGTATGGTATAATATCTCCCTAGTTATGTGATACTTTTAGACTTTTACAAAACTCGGGTTGCTTAAGCTGAATCGGTGAACTTCTGATACTCGGCATCCACTACATTACTTGACATCATCACGCACTCAATAGAAGTAGAGGCACGGTTCATACTAGCCACACAATACTGCTTGGAACTCGGTAACCATTAGTGACTTAGTAGATATAGTGTCACTCAGTAGAAACTAACTTCTTCATTTACCTTGCTTTGCTCGGTGAACACTGAGTTCTTCATTACCTTGCTTTGCTCAATGAACACTAAGTACTTCATTTACCTTGCTTTGCTCGATAAAAACTGAGTTCTTCATTTACCTTGCTTTGCTCGGTGAACACTGAGTTCTTCATTTACCTTGCTTTTCTTTGTGAACACTAAGTTCTTCATTTACCTTTCTTTGAGCGGTGAACACTGAGTTCTTCATTTTCCTTGCTTTGCTCGGTGAACATTGAGTTCTTCATTACCTTGCTTTTCTCGGTGAACACTAAGTTCTTCATTACCTTGCTTTGCTTGGTAAACACTGTTGAACTGCCCATTTACTTGGTATCCTCTGGAATGCTCGATAAGAATTGTTTACCTGCTGAACTTACAAGGTAACCACTGAATGCTTGGTATACACTGTAGACAAACTGATGAGCTCGGTAAGCATTCAGAATCAAAAAAGTGTTTGCAGTAATGATAAATATATCATAATTCCAACAATATCCCCCTTTGGCATTAGTGAAAAAAACACTTATGATGCAAGACTTATGTGCAAAATTTGACAGCTTGATTTACATATATCTCCCCCATACAATATGCACATAGTATTTAAAAATATCTCTTATCTTTACACATGTCTTCATTATTTACATATGTTTCTATCTCTTCTTTGGTATTCTATATCCCCCTTTTTAAAAATAATGCCAAAGTAAACAATATGTTTTTACACAGAAACACCAAAATGAGAGATAAACTCAAAATGTACCTTTAGAATAAGAGCCAAAGTCTTATCCCAATTTTCTTGCAAAATTTTGCAGGTGGAGAGTGCTATTTGAATTTTAGCTGAAAGTTCAATCACATGATCTGCAACTGAAAAATTGTTGTCATGGATCAATGTTTTGGAGTATGCAATGTGTTTTTGCATTGTGTCCATGATAGGAAGGATCATATTCTAAATGTCAATCAATGTAGATCTAATCCTTGCTTCCTCTCTCAATAGTTTTGCCTTCTTTTCTAACAAAAATCTAATTTTGAGATGATGGGATGAACTTGATCTGGGGTCAAGTGGTAGCTTTTGGGCACTGACCTTCACATCCTCGTCAATTTTATTTAATTTTTCCTTGATCTCCTTGGTATACTCGGTAACATCACAAAATTTGGCAAAAGGTGAAGTTACATTATTAAAAGAATTTTCAAGATTGACCAAAATTGTGGACAATTCTATCTGTTTTATTGCAATGTGCGCAAGCACCTTATTATCAAATTTTTTTTCCACCTTTTCAATTGATTTTTCTTCACCGGAGGTTTCCTCATTGAATTTATTTACAGCCTCTTCTAACTGAATCAAAATGTGTTGAGTAGAATCTACTTCAACACCTATAGCTTCTATAATTATATTGCTAGCATTCTTAATTATTCAGTACTCCTTATCCCTTTCAGACCTTAACTACTTTTGCATAGCCTTCATCTCTATTAGTTGACTAGCATACCTCATTTCTTCAATAGTAGCATTTTCGTAGTCAATTTCTGGAATCACTATTTTTGTGTCTAGGTCAATATCCTCGAGAATTTCTTTTCCAGTGAGCAAAAATCTTAATGGTTGCTTTTGTTTGGCTTCTATGATGACTGGTTTGACCTTGGGAGTAGATGCAATAGTGGAGATGGAAGGACTAGTAGTGAAGACTAGGATACTTGAGGGTTGAGTGCCAATAGGAGTATTTACCAGATCCAAAATTGGAATACTTCCCAAAATTGATGGTACACTTGGTAATGCAGTATCTGATCTAACTGGATTTGAAGTAGATGCAAATAATGTAGAAAAAATTGGAGAACAAGCTAGAATATTTATAAAGGGAGCACTAACTAGTGCAAAAATTGGTGCTAATGTAGCAGACAAAATTGTGGAATTTACTGCTATACCGACTGAAGATGATGGGGCTAAGGAGGCTGAGAGGGTTGCAGCTTAGTAGAGGAAGTGGTAGACACTTCCATTGATGATACCTAGAGTTGTGATGTGGCAAGTGTAGATGATAAATATGATGTGGATGCTATCAAACCTGCTAAATCTGACTCCAGCCTTGATGATGTGACAATTTTAGGTGGAGAGTGAGGAAGGAATGCAATCACTACTACTATAATTTTTACTAGATCATCTTCCTCCTTATTCTTCCTCTTTAGCTTCTTCCTCCTTGTCTTCTCCCATTAATGCATGTAGCTCACCTAGTGAAACTGTGATGGATGGAGTGGCATCAATATCATCACTGTTATTGCTATCATCATCTTTGATTTCCACTGGGTCTTCACTGGGCTTATGTAGATGATAGATGTTTTTCCACATTTTTGTAGCATCATTTACAACATGATCAATTTCTTTGATCAAAATTAAACATTTGTGAAATTTGAGCATCATTTTACCTTCATGATTTTTCATTGTAGTTTTTACTTCTGCTCTAGTGAGACTTGGTTGAAGATTCTTTAGGGATTTCTCATATATGTCTTTTACCATTTGGGTTGCTGACTCTCATCTCTATTGCAATCTCTCTAGTAGTTCCTTTGAAATTTGGGAGGCAAGCTGATCTGGGGAGTATTTCCATTTACCCATCTTGCTTAGTACCAGTTCCTCTATCTGCATTTTCTCAACATTTGTTCTAGTTTCAAATTTCAATGCTTTGAAATTTGTAATGCCAACTCCTTCTTCCAATTGTTTGAGCCTTTCCTCAAATGTAGGTGCAGGCCTAACCAATATAGGTTCTTGCTTACCTTTTCTAGTCCTTCTGGTAAATACTGTAGTAGGCTTCTTTTTAGGTTTGGTAATTATTACCTTACCTTTCTTCTTCAAAATTTTGTTCTTCTTTTTCTTCTTCTCCTCCTTCTTCTTCATCATCTCCTTCATCCTCACCTTTTCCTTTTGGTAGCATAAGAGGGCCAGATGCAGTTTTCAATTTTGCTATCTTCCTCTTACCTTTGCTTATGGCCTATGGTAGCTTGATTTCAAGCTCAATTCTAGCCTTTGCTTCATCATAGGTTCCAAAAATTTGTTGCCTTGGGTCTACTAGCTCATTTACCAATGCTTCTATGATGTCCGTGGCTTCATCAATATTTACCTCATAGGGAAGAGGTTTTACCCATGCAACTCGGGGTCTGACTGCCTTGATGTACACCTTATCACAATCAACCATGAAGCATACATCATCTTTATAATATTCAACTAATTTTGGTGAATTCGGATCTTGTTATTCATTCCTTCCTTGAAATCTTCAGAATAGTTGTCCATGATGCTATCAAAATTTTCACCCATCTCTACCACAAACTCATTTATTTGATACAAAATTGGAATATCTTTTCTTCATACAATAGTTCCTTTGGATGGAAAGAATTTTTGAATGTAGAAAAATAAATTGATCAACAAAGAACCAAATTTACAAGGGTTATTTTTGGAAGTCCTTATATTATCCATATTTTTATTCAATAGTTTCAGCAATACCTCAGACAGATCAAGTTCAAGGTTTTTCTTTACAACCTTGAGGGCCAAATCTATAGCTTCACAAGGTACACTATTCAATCTACTGGAACTGTATAATTTATATGCAATTACATGAATGTCAAATCTTAGTTCAACATCAGATATAGTGTTTACCTTTAAACCTCTACCATCCCACTCGGCTAGGATTTGCTTCTGTAGCTCATCCTTACTTAGGGTTTTAGTGGTTTTGGCTTTGCTGAGCATAGGGAGACCCATGATTTTGTGAATCATTTTCTTAGTGATTAGCACTGGCTACTCTAACCATAATTGTCCATTATGCACCCTACTCAAGATATACCTAATCCATTTTTTTTGGAAGTTTCTAGGCATATGCGAGATATGTTACAAGCCTTTGGTTTCAAGATGCTTGAACTCAGGTTTCAGAGAGCCATCTACACTCATTTCACCTAGGGCACTATCCATTTCTAGGTTTCTAATTTCTTGAATAGAACATTTGAAATGAGTATGAATATCATTGATAATAAGTACCTTGGGAGGTATTTTTGATTGAGCTCCAGTTGGTTCGAGTGATTTAGCAACAGTTGAAACAATCTTGAAATTGGGCACTCTCCATTTTGTACCCTTTACTAAAATCTCTGAGCCTCTTTTCACCTTGTTGTTGCTGGTGCTTGCGGATGCCATTGCTGCTCGGTAAATGATAAATTCTTTGAAGGAAATTCACTTCAAATTGCTTGGAATTTTCTCTAGATTCACTAGAAATCTTTTAGCTCTGAGTATTCTTAAGTCACGGTGAAAAATGAAATCAAAATCTACCCTTTTGATGGAAATACTATCATTGATGCTATGTACAAAGGTAGATGAGATGACATAGTGCTTGCCAATCTTTCATCGCTCTACTCAGTAAAAGCTTTGCAACTTGGTGATCAAACAAAATCGTTGATACTTCCGACCTAGCTCGGTAACATCTTTAACCAACCTTGCTTGATAAATGCAACACAATGAATGATAACTTTTCTTTGGTCCTTGTATCTAAAATACTGATTTGATCATTTGCACTCTTTCATTCTAGAACTGCTTAAGATATGACTTGATGATGCAATTCTTGATACTTCTTAAATCTAATTGGAACTGATGGAGCCACCCATTTCTTGAGCGACATGGCCATCATTTGAACTATCTTGCTCGGTAAATTTAGGAATCCATTGTTGTCTCATCTGCTTCCGAATGTTATCAGCTTTCACTTTCTTTTCATCTTCAATTCTTTCAATATTTATGCAATTCTTGGCTATATGACCAAGTTTTGTACATGTATAACATCTTACTATTGTGTCTCTTTTCCTCAAGTGATGCCTTGAACAGTCATTGCCAACATCTCCATATTCTCCACAATAATGACATCTGCACTAAGTATTGTAGTCCCATCCAAAGATTTCTTTGACAAGCTATTTAGCTGGATTGAGTAATTTGGATCTGCATTCAGATGCCTTGTGACCTTGTTTCTTGCATTTGTGACATTTGCCTTCAAATTTTAATTTTTCTTTGCATTCATTAGCTTTGTGACCATGCTGATTGTAGTTGAAGCATTTGCCATTGAATTTTCCTTTTCCATTACTCCAACATTTGTTTGATGTATGACCTATCTTGCCACAATGATTGCAAGTAGGTCTTTGATTTCTTTGAGCACATTGTCTGGAGGATTCACCTTCTTCCTTATATCCAAGATCAGCTTTACCTTTTTCTCTATGAAAGTTTTGCTCACTTTGTTGATTTAATTGAGTCCTGTCTGCTTAAGATTTCATGATTCTCTCATTGATTTTTCTTTCGGATCTTAGATCACTTTGTAAACTTGCATTTATTTGTCTTTCAGTGATTAAATCATTTCTCAAACTTTCATTCTCAGATCTTAGATTCATAATTTCTTCGTTTGCATTAGATAGTTGACCTACAAGATTTTCATGCTGAAGGGATTGATTATTTTTTACCTCTAGGTCTTCATTTGCCTTGTTTCTGTATTCCAATACTTTACATAGCCTAATGGATTGGATTTCTTGTTCTCTTTTAAGCTTCCTTACTTCTTCCTACAAAGAACCATTCTTAGCTAGAAGTTCCTTGATTGCTCCATTAGCTTCATTTGAACTGCTTGATGGTAAAAGGTCTTCAATCTTTTCTTCAACACACTGATGATCATTCATTTGTCTTGCAAGTTCCTTCCTTCTTTTTAGAGATTGAGAAAGATGCTCCTTTGCTTCTTTGAGTTGAGCCATGGCCATTTCCAGATCTAGCTTTTCATTTTCAATAGATTTGTCAAGTTTGAATATCTCCATTGTCCTTGATCTTTGCTCAAGCTGTTAAACTTTATCCTATGAACCACAAAGCTTTGATACCAATTGTTGGAAATATTCAGGATAAGATAGGTTACTAAGAGGGGAGGGGTGAATCAGTAACTTATAAAACTTTTAAACAATTCAACATTTTAACCATTCATCATTCATTCATCTAATCTACTGCATAATTGAAAGAATTGCACATGTACACAAAAATTTGGTGACCTAGAAACCTTCCAAATAGAAAGTAAAATTGGGGTGGGGATGATGCCCACAAAACTTCAATACTGTAGTATAAAGTTGACCAGTTAAGGCTTACAATGATCACTTTTGATGATCTACCATGTTAGGAGCAAGTAGGACTGCTAGATCCACCTTGTTAGAGGATTTATAAACATACAATGAAGTATGCACTCTATTAGGAGATTTAAAAAAGATTGTTAAATCTATCCTTTTAAAGGATTTACAAAACTGATTCACCTGTTAGGATAAAATGGTCCATCTACTTACAAACTTGATTTATTGATTAGATCCTTGAAGTATAGATCACCTCTTGTGACTGATGAATCTTTTTTGCTTCTTGTAGACCTTTTTGAAGACTTTGTTCTTCTGTTGATTCACAAAACATTACATGTCTCTCTTTTTTTATTCATCCATATCTCACACACACTTGAAAATGATATAATACATTACATATATACCATTCCAATATTTACAACTACAAGTTCGGCCAGATAGTAGAAAACTCGGGTTCCTTAAGCTGACTCAGTGACCTTCTGATACTCGGCATCCACTACATTACTTGGCATCATCATGCACTTGGTAGAAGTAGAGGCACGGTTTATGCTAGCCACACAATACTGCTTGGAACTTGGTAACCATTGGTGACTCGATAGATATAGTGTCACTCGGTAGAAACTAACTTCTTTGTTTGCCTTGCTTTTCTCGATGAACACTGAGTTCTTCATTACCTTGCTTTTCTCGGTGAACACTGAGTTCTTCATTTACCTTGCTTTTCTCGGTGAACACTGAGTTCTTTATTTACCTTGATTTTCTTGGTGAGCACTAAGTTTTTCATTTACCTTGCTTTTCTTAGTGAACACTGAGTTCTTCATTTACCTTTCTTTGCTTAGTGAACATTGAGTTCTTCATTTACCTTGCTTTTCTTGGTGAACACTAAGTTCTTCATTACCTTGCTTTGCTCAGTGAACACTAAGTTCTTCATTACCGTGCTTTGCTCGGTGAACACTGTTGAACTGCCCATTTACTTGGTATCCTCTAGAATGCTCGATAAGAACTATTTCCCTGCTGAACTTACAAGGTAACCACTGAATGCTTGGTATACACTTTAGACTAAGTGATGAGCTCGGTAAGCATTCAAAATCAAATAAGTGTTTACACTAATGATAAATATATCATAATTCCAACAATCTCCCCCTTTGGCATTAGTGACAAAAACACTTATGATCCAAGACTTATGTGCAAAATTTGACATCCTAATTTACATATATCTCCCCCATACAATATGCACATAGTATTTAGAAATATCTCTTATCTTTACACATGGCTTCATTATTTACATATGTTTCTATCTCTTCTTTGGTATTCTATCTCCCCCTTTTTAAAAATAATTCCAAAGTAAAAAATATGTATTTACACAAAAACACCAAAATGAGAGATAAACTCAAAATGTACCTAGAGAATAAGAGCCAAAGTCTTATCCTAATTTTCTTGCAAAATTTTGCAGGTGGAGAGTGCTATTTGAACTTCAATTGAAAGTTTAATCACATGATCTGTAACTTAAAAATTGTTCTCATGGATCAATGTTTTGGAGTATGCAATGTGTTTCTACATTGTGTCCATTATAGGAAGGATCATATTCTAAATGCCAATCAATGTAGATCTGATCTCCTTGCTTCCTCTCTCAATAGTTCTGCCTGCTTTTCTGACAAAAATTTGATTTTGAGATGATGGGATGAACTTGAACTGGGGTCAAGTTGCAGCTTTTGGGCACTGACCTTCATATCCTCATCAATTTTATTTGATTTTTCCTTGATCTCCTTGGTATACTCAGTAACATCACAAAATTTGGCAAAAATTGAAGTTACATTATTAAAAGAATTTTTAAGATTGACCAAAATTGTGGACAATTCTATTTTTTTTATTGCAATATGCTGAGCAATGTGCTCAAGCACCTTATTATCAAATTTTCTTTCCACCTTTTCAATCAATTTTTCTTAATCGCAGGTGTCCTCATTTACTTGGTATCCTCTGGACTAATTGGTACGAACTATTTACCTACTGAACTTACAAGGTAACCACTGAATGCTTGGTATACACTATAGACTAAGTGATGAGCTCAATAAGCATTCAGAATCGAATAAGTATTTGCACTAATGACAAATATATCATAATTCCAACACCAAGAGATGAAATAATTTTTCTTAAAAGGCGCACTAGTAGTTGTTGTTATTATTGGGAGGTTCCCAATTGTGCCTATGTGTTCCCTCAATGCACCCTACCTAATCTTATCCTTTTTAGATAAATATTCTTTTTCCAATTCATGTATATCAATAGGTATATGATAATCTGAAAATGGTTCAAGACCAAAACCTTATCAAATTTCTTAGGGATTATTGTGATCATACATTTACCATCCAACTTTCTCAGTACTCTGATTATTGGGTCATAATTTTTGGCAATAAGCACTAATTTTTCATAATCCATAAAAACACTAGGGACCACTAGTTTTTCCAAGTCAAAAATCCAGATATTCCCTTGAGGAGCAAATAAATTCCTTTTTGAGAACAATTTTTTGAAAAGGAAAAGCCCTATTTGAGAATTTTTGGCATCTCTAACCCAATTTCCCTTATCATATAGCCTCTCAGCAATCTTGAGTCTAGGGTTTAGAGAGGTTAATTTTTTCACTTGAGCAGATTCATTTGTGGACTCAAACTATAACTCTAGGAGATCATCATGTATGTTTCTGGATAAATAGTCTACCTGACTTGAGAAAACTTTCTTCGGAGGCATGCCAACTAAAATTGTAGAATATTAGAAAGCTTAATATATATTTGATTGAGAAACTTACTTCCTCTTCACCTTTTTATAATTGTAACTCTACAACACATAGTGATTACTAGAAATTTCTTCATATTTTAATCTCCAAGAAAAGTTTCTCAATGGCTCTAAGCTCTTTAGAAGTTTGAAGATTTATTTGTGTGGAGAAGAATTAGAAAAATCTCTTTAATGTACTCTATTCCTAGTTTGCACGAGGAGCTTTCGATCTTCATAAATGAACTATAAGCAAAATAGGGTGGCACCAACTTTTTTTTTTTTTTAAAACATCATTGATTGCAAAAAAGTGACGATCTATGGATATGATCATGGATGATTCATTTTTGTACTTGCTAGGTCAGTAGTCAACCCAACAAAAATTCTCCACATAAGATTTTCCTTTTTCCACTAACAACTTGACTTGGACCCACTAGCACTCGCTACACATGTCATCTTCTCATTATGTCGTTATGCGTAAATAGTGAGCAGTTTTCTTATGCAATATAATGACTTCCATTGATTCATTATAATCTAATGATGTGATTTCAAGAGTGCTTTAACATGATTATGGTGGGTCCCTCCATTTCTTTCTTTGGTCACCATGTCGCTACATTAAAAATCAAACAATTTCTCATAATGACTTAGCGCCTACCGTCAATGCAATTTAGATCATATACTGAGGAGCTTGCAATTATCTTAAGTTGTGGTAGGCCCATGAGTTATTTCCTTTGGTCACCATGTCACATGGGATAAACATCGACCAACTCTTTATAGCAACTTGGTGACAGTCGTTGATGCACTTTGATTTGATGGTTCCTACTTTTCATCTGCCTTCTTCTTAAGTGTGAATCCACATAATATATGATAAGATATCACCTTGACATGTTGGGAAAGTATCATTATTAATTATCTTTCTGGCACCACCTCCTTTTCAGTTTGCACAATGTTTTGATTTACTGGGAAGGCACTATGTCACTACTATCCAAAATGATTAGTTTTCTGGTCATGACATAGTGACCTCTAAGTCATTTGAGAAATTCTAGCACTAGGAAGACACATGTTCTTACAACTATTATTGCATTGATCACTTCTAACATTCTATGAGAATGAAATGGTGCATTAATGACAAAGATCAATTTTTTATGGCACCTAACATACATTAATCTCACTGCCATTCACTTTAACAAGAAGGCACTATGGTGCTACTAGAAAAAATGATAATTTTTCTTGTCGCGACATAGTGACTTCCATTATCTTTCAAAAAACCATCACTGCGAAGGAAGAAACATAAAGTCTTCACTGAATTTGACACCTCTGAAAACCTTCCATGCTAGCATAGCTTATTAATGATATGCTAAATCTCAACACTATAACTTACTTCTAGTCACACCATCTTTCACTTTTGCCAGGAGTCGTTATGTCACTACTAATGAAAACTTACCACTTTCTAGTCATGACATAGTGACCTCCATTGACTTTAGAAAATTCTGATGGTGTTGGAAAAACATCAAAAGTTCACATAAAATGTTGGCTAGGTCCCAGGGGTAGCAACAAATTTGATCGCTATGTCACCAAAGAAAAAGTAACTAGAATCCTTCAACATGACATAATGACTACTGTAGATCTTAGAAAGATCTAACGGTGCAGGATTTTTGTATAAGTGTCAATAAAAAGACAAAAGTTCCTAGAAACTATCACCACTTAAAATAATTTTCTCACTTAAAAACTATGGTATGAAAATCATATGACATAGAGGGCACCAAAGATACTTAGAATAGGGCTTTTTTCTTAGGGTTTAAACAATATTGTCATGACCAAACCCTAATTTGTAGATAGAAAATAGTAACCCATAATAAGATACCTTTATGAAGACATATGGAAAAAAATGACCAATATCAGTATTGAAGAAGGAAAACAAAATTGTAGAGAGAAAAGGGTTCACCTATTCTCGAGATTTTCCAAATGTATTCAAAATAGAGTTGATTAAGATTGTACTTAGGAGAATACAAGATCACTCTATATGGTTGGAAAATGGCCCTATCAGGATCGCAAAAAGGATCATCCATTGACTAATAGGGTATCCTACCCTTGAAAAACCCAAGACCATGTGAAGTGATGCTATGGAGATAATAGAGAAGAATACAATGGTTGTATGTAATGAAAGAGGAATGACCAGACAAAATTATTGATTTGACAAATGCATTTGTAGTGAGAGTGATTTCTCAAAAGTTCTTTCAATATATTAGATTGAACATCGTTTCTTGTATGGATGTGGATTTAGGCTACAAGATAGTGAAGAAGGACCACACTTATGACCTTGCCAAGTTACAACTTCAGTAGTTATCAACAAAATTGGAGGCCATAAGAAAAACAAAGAATGCACAATGCAAAAATGGTTCATTAATTATCTACATATTTTTCTATGTGCATAACACATTTCCCACATCTAGTAAGGTGGTGTGGAAAGAAAATAGGCTAGTAATAGTGTAGATTTTAGAGTTGATAAAACAACTTGGAGAAAATTTTGAAATAGTTATGACTAGCTACTTTGAAGATTTCAAGAAGTCTATGAAGCAAAGACTAAGGATTCCAATGTCACTAGTGGAGAAACATTATAATGATGTTCACAAAGCTATTCCAAGGGTTAGAAGGCTCAGGCCATTGCCCTATGAAATCAATATGGATGAGGAATCAAAAATCATCATAACACTATTGGTAGAAGAAATATACAAGAGTGTAACCTCATTTGGAAATAATGAGGAATCCAAGTCAAAAATCAAAATAAACTTGTAAACAACTTTTGTGGTAAGAAAGAAAAACAAGCTTGTGAAAAAGCTTTAGGAAAGATTTTGTGGAGAGGAAGAAGAAGATGATGAGATGATGAAGAAGATCAACCAGCCCAAGCCCCACTTGCACCTACACAAGGTCAAGGATAGGACCAAGAAGAAGTAGAACATGATGAAGGTGCCAAGGAAAAAAGAAGACAAGGAAGTGCCTAAACTAGAATAATAAAATAAGAGGAAAGCTAAGTAGCGAGCAGTGAGTAAACCAAAGAAAGTTGTGAAACCTACACAATAGAAGCCAACAATACCTATTAATAGGGCTAGCACAAGGGCGTCTATTAAAAAAATAAGACAACTGACATACCCAAAGGAGAAAGAACTATTTCTACTATAGAGAAAAGTCAACAAGATAAACCAAAGAGGATAAAGTGCATAGATTCTGCCAAGTCAGATGAGGAAAACACTAAATCAGATGACATGAGTCAATATGCCACAATCCTTCATCAAAATTAGACAACTTTTGTGACAATATTAATCTTAATGTAGATTTGTCAAAATTTACACATGTTGAATTTGATAAGATTGGAAAATTAGATATGAATAAGGTGGAAGAGGCTACATATCAGGTGATGGCCACATTTAAGACAACTCCTATTGAAATTTCCAACTCATTACCCAAAAAGTATATCTGACAAAGTCGAGTAGAATTGGCAATATAGTTTAACAATTGAAAGACAGAGAAGAGAGACTACTCTAGCAAGAGTAATGCCAGATTTGGACAAGTCAACAATGAATAAGGCCATAAACAAATATAAGGGGATAATTTATCCAAAATATAGAGCTTTCAATAATTTATAGAATAATACTGAGGAGGTTGTTAAATAGAGCACCCAAATATGGAAAGTCATATATGGGCTGACAACAATAAAGGCAACTAAACAAGCATTTGAGGAGGTTGGCGAAGAAAAAGATGATCAAGAGGTAGTAGAGACTACTAAGTATGTATATATCAAGCATGGACATGAGGAAGACATAGAGAAGGAAGCAGATGAAGATGTTATAGCTAAAGAAGAGCAACAACAATATCATAATGTACCCGAGGTACAAATGCTGAGTGTTAGTCCCTCTTATGTGGACTAAGAAATTTAGTAAGATACAATAAAGATAAAGGATGTTTCTGATAACATAGTTTAGAACACATTCCTATGAAAAAGGAAGAATTGAAAAAATCTTATAGGATTCTAATTTAGCTGCAAAATTATGCACTAATCATGTATTAGTAAGAAAAACTGAGATTGACAAAGCATCTACAGGGGAAAATAAAACTAACACATCTAGTGTGCCCCCTACATCTATAGAGGTAAAAGGTACATAAGGACCACAAGGTGTCACCATTGACACATATGTTTTAATGCCCATTTTGGTATATCAAGTGAAGGACACAATGACATTAGATGTTGACACATTAGTGTTGAATGCCTCAATGCAAGCATTTTTGATAGAAGAAAAGGAAGCTAATAGGACTGGAGAGTTAGCTTTGACTATGAAACTAGAGGAAAAAATAGAAATTTAGACATTGGTTACCCTATCAATCTCTTCATCCCTTATTACTAGTCAAACTCTTCATAGGCAGAGTGTAGATGCTACACCATTACAATAATCAAGGCCTAGTCCTAATACACATAAGATTAGAGAAGGCACATCTTATGAAAACATCAACTTAGATGAGTTGAATGAACTTCCAAAGTTTGATCTTACAACAATCACCATAGAAGAAATGAGCATATTGTAGGAAGCTTTAGAAAGAAAGAAGCACCAAGTGTTACTCAGAAGGGAGCATAAGAAAAGACAAGTTCAACATGACATCAAAAAAATCTTTCTTGATGCATTTAGTCTCCCATCACCTCATGAAGAAAAACCTATTATTGAGTAGCTGGTGAATATAGTTGATAAGATTAGTGGGGCAAACCTTGATACAAATACTAAACTTCTTGAATGGTTTGAGAAAATATTTCAAACAAAGGTTGATGAAAATATTTCTAGTGTCATTGCACTATGACTAGTTGACTTAGCAAACAAGATGGAGAGTGTAAAGAAGGTTTTAAAGAATATATTTTCTCTATACACAAAATTTTGTGATGTTAATTTATTCACACAAGGAGTTTAGAGGCCCAATAACTAGTTGCAAGGAGACCTAAAAACAATAGGTAACATTCTTAAGTTATCTCCTAATCAGAGACAAGCTCTTTTTCAAAGAATTTTATCCACGCAAGGTCAGCTAGCGGCATTACATGCACAAGATGCAAACATTTGGGCTACCTTGATAAGTATTCAATCCATGTTGACCCCACACATGAAGGTGTTGCACAAGGAACTAGCCTTTGTCGAAATAGAGATGAAGAAAGATTCTTATCTTTCCACTCATGATGGCTTAGTAGATCTTTTTGTTGAGCTAGATGTTCAATTTCAATCTCTAGAGGTAGTATGCAATAATTTGGATAAAACACTCAAGATTATAATGGAGGTCCATAAAACATTTTTGGACAAACACAATAAAAGTTTTTCTTCCTTGATTCTTTGGTTTATACCTTGACTTTTAAAATACTCAATAGCTAGTGGAAAAAAAATGTTAACAATAGAATGGGTCAGTGCACTAATCTATCAAATACCCCTAAATTAAAAGGTATAACTCCCTTTTAGATGAAAGATTTGAAATGATTTTTTTTAAAAATCTTTTGGGGGTATGCTCTTAATTAGAGAGAAGAAGAGGCCAATAATTAGATTGTTTAACACTTTAAACAAACTAGGCAATTTGAAAAATAGGGACAAACACTTGAATGCAATGTATTCTTACTTAAATGTAAAGATGGAAACATGCAAGACTAGCTATGAAAACAAGAGAGGAGAAGGAATGACTAAATAGGAAATTCCTAGATTATTGAGTTAACTAATATTTCACAATACCTAGATTATCCCCTTTTCAGCTACTTCATCAACCAAAACTCAGACTCCTCATACAATGAACTTAACTACACATATAAACTACAATGCATAACAAAAGGAAGAGAATGATTGTTATGCTAAAGAAAGTAAAGCTTACGATCCACTAAAATGAAGGAAATAAAACCAAGTTTACTTGCAATCATTCAATTTTTAGTCACATCACATTCACTCCAAATATCATACAATAACTAAATGAACAACAAAATTAACATGAAGAGTCAGAGTCACACACAATAGTCCCAACTACAATGATTCACCCAAAAATAAATTTTCCAATCTTATTAACTCTTCAAATTGGCCAATTACATTTGATGATTTCAGTGTAGAGCATCTCTAAATGGAATAAACTCAAAATAGGACATGATTGAATCATAGTCCATAACAGAGACCAAGCTTACTAAGATAATGTCATAAATGGCTACAAAAAGAAAGAGAAGAGAGGGAATGCTAGATCAAGAATAATGTCAGAGCATCGTGCTTCCAAGTGAAAATATAATGTGGTCCATTAACTCTTCATTTTAGGCCTTAAGCACCTCTTTCTCTTCTCTCAACTCTTCTAGCATGTCCTCAATCTTCTCATTAGTAGATTTACATATATTTACCATGGAATCATGAATAGGGAGACAATGTCCACTGTTCTGATTTAAAAGTCATTGGTAGTAAGCTAATGGAACTTGCCCTCTTTTTGAGGCTCTTCTATCTCCATCAAAATTTGGCCAGTAGAAGGATCAGTAGCCAATGTTGGAATGGACTTTTGCTTCTTTCTTTTATTCTGATCTAGGAGCATCGTGGGTGTAAGAGCAATCTTGCATCACCCAAAAATATTTTCTTTCCATTATTTTATATTTTAATAAGGACTAGTAGGCATGGTGGTTACTAATGTCTGGGAACATCTACTCTTAGTAAGTTTTCCATATGAGCTTATAATGTTCTCATTTTCTACATGAAGGTTCATTTTAAAGATATAAGCCTACCATAAAAATCTCATTGCTCAAACTTAAATATTAGAGAAGTTGTTTTAGATTTTTGGTGGAAAATTTAGGAGAAAAATCTTCAGGCTCATAATTGGAGGCCTTAGTGTGCTTGGATGAGGTTTGAAAACTCAACAAAAGGCACTTGCACAGTTTCAAGATTGTAGATTAAAAGTTGGCATTTCAAAAAAGTGGTTGTAATGGCCAATTAGAGAAATGGTTTGAGAGTTATGGACTTCCAAAGTTGGGTTACCTAAAATTTCTAAAATAATTTTCAAATATGTATTTTGCAAACTCTATATGTATTGTTAGGGTTTGTTGGAGCTACGTATTAAGTTTCAATGTCTAGAATCTTCCTGCATGGCATATAATTTCCTATTTAAGAAAGGCCTGATCATTGTCTCTGAGAGTTGGGGATGATAGTGTTGGAAATATAAGAGGAGTAACTGGGGGGGAGGGGGGGGTGAATCAATTACCACTAAAATAAATCCTAGATCCCTTAGATGTCAACTATAAAATTTAGACTGGTAAAACTAATTACTATTGATATTTAGTAAACACATAAAAATTGTTGTAACTCGGTAAATGTAGAGTGTGTATTACTTTAGCAAATCTTAAGATGTTATCAATAATTACTTGCGAGCATCAAATAAATAACATGAACACATAAGACACCAAGATTCAACATGGAAACCCAATTTGGAAAAAACCACCAATGTAACTAGTTACTATTTTTCACTCTTCTGAAGTGAGCCCTATTAGGAGTCAACCTTGTTAAAGGCTACAAAACACACTATTATGTGTAACCCTATTAAAGGATTTAATCAGCCTATTAGGAGTGGCCTTGCAAAATGTGTTAAAATAATTCAATGGAATTTCCACCTTGTTAGAAGATTTACAAAGGGCTACTAAACCAACTCTGTTAAGATATGTTAGTCCACTACTACAACGGTTAGAGAGTAACGCTGAAATGACTTGTTTGTGATGCAACCAAATTGCTGATTATAGATCTCTGTTCTAGTTCATAATTGATCATTCTTGATCGAATAACACTTTTTTACTCCACAAGGATACCTGCTTATCCTTCAATTTCACTTTCTCTCTTCTTATCTCTTTCAACTCATTCAATGTGCATATTAAAAATAGGAATCATAGCTTGACCTTTTACTTATACCTTCTAGATTGTCAAGTCAGCTCAAATACAAATTAGAATAACCTATATTCATCACCTCAGTTGGCTAAAATGAATAGGTAAATTTATTAAGCTTTACATGCTAAATAAGAAAATCCTTTAGTAGTTGACCTAGCTCAATAGAAACTAATTTTTAAGTGATTTTCTATGTTAACCAATAGAAGCTTGGTTAACACTATGAAATTACAAAATTCCTTTGGTAATGGAGTTAACTTGGTTAGCACTAACTCTATTCAAATTTCCCTTCGTTAACCGAGTGAGCTTGGTTAACACTCTTTTTGGCATAACTTCCTTCACCGCCTGAGTGGGCTCAGTAGATATTGCCTTCTATTCAGAGTAAACTTAGGAATGCTTGGTAAACTAAGAAAAATGTCTTGACTGACCAAGTAAGCTCAACATATACTGACTATCAATTGATATGATATTTGTGTAACATCAAAGACAACACATAATTAATCAATTGTATCCAACAATCTCCCTCTTTAGCATTGATGGCAACACAACTTCTCATAGCATAATGAAATTTTGACAATGAGACTTCTTGTGTCAGAAAGTTTTTCCCTCTTTGATTTTATGTAGAAAACTTCTCTTATAGTATTCTCCCTTCGTAAAGGAATTTCTTAACTTCTCCCTTTACAAAATTTTAGAAAGGTATGATAGTAAACTTCTCCCTCTTTGACAAACATGCCAAAGACAATTCTAATTATTAGCAATGTACCTTGAATACAGATTCATCTACAACATGTCCTTGTCAGTATTGCTCATCAACTAATTGATTTTCAATTTGGTTCTTACTAATGCATCACTAAACTTTATTTAGTGAGGTTCAAATAGGGGAACAACCCCTAGCTTACCTCTTAGGTACAAAAATGCATCTTTAGGTAATGGCTTGGTGAATATATCTACAATTTTTTCTTTTATATGCATATATTCCAATTTGATTTCTTTTTCTTGTAATAATTCTCTTCAAAAGTGATATTTTATAGCAATGTACTTTGTTTTGGAATGCATCACAGGAATCTTTGATATTTTGATTGCATTGGTGTTATCACAATACATGACTATTGGCCCTTTGATTTCAACCTTCATTCCTTGCAACAACTATTTGAACCAAACAATTTAGAAAAATTCACTACTGCTACCACATATTTTACTTCTACTATGGATTGAGATGTGCAATTTTGCTTCTTGATTGTCCAAGATAGCAACCTTTTACCAAGAAAGAATGCTCCACTGCTAGTGCTTTTACTATCATCAAGATTTCCTACCCAATCAGTATCAGTATATACTTTTAGTTCAAGGTTTCCTCCAAGTTTGTACCATAAGCCATAGTCTTTAGTATTAGATATCTCAAGATTCTTTTTATTGCTATCATGTGATTTTCTCTGGGTTTAGCTAAGAATCATACCACTATCCCAATTGTTGAGGCAATATCAAGCCTTTTATTGTACCACATACTGTAATTTCCCAATCATTGATCTGTATAAGGTCTGATCTACTTCTTTGGAGTCATCATCTTTGGTAAGCCTAAGTCCAATACACATAGGGATTCCAACTAGTTTTGAATCTTCCATTCCAAATTTCTTGAGTATCTCTTTGATATACTTAGATTGAGTGATATAGATACCATTTATGTTATATTGTATCTATAATCCAATAAAGAATTTTATTTCACCAAACATGGACATCTCAAATTCTTTATTCATTTGTTTTGAAAATGCTTCACATAAGTCATCATTTCCTATGAATAGAGTATCATCCACGAATATTTCTGCCAACACAATCTTCTTATCTAGTCCTTCCTTGATGTGTAGGCTACTGTTATAATTTGTTCTTTGAAAACTAATATGTATCAAATAGTAATGTAGTCTTTCATACTAGGGTCTAGGAGCTTGTTTAAGACCATATAGGGCTTTGTGTAATTTGCAAATCATGTCCCTTTTGTTTGGATCAACAAAACCTTTTGGTTGTTTAATGTAGGCTTCCTTATCAAGAATTCCATTCAAGAATGGAGATTTAACATCCATCTAATATACTTTGAATCCTTTGTGAGCTGCATAAGCCAATAAAGTCCTAACGCCTTCTAATCTTGCAACAAGGGCAAAAGTTTCATCATAATCAATACCTTCTTCTTGAGAATAGCCTTTACATACCAACCTTGCTTTATTTTTTGACACTTTTCCATCTTCATTAAACTTATTTCTAAATACCCATTTTGTACCAATTACATTTTTATCTTTGGGCTTAGGTAGAAGAGTCTAGGTTTCATTATTTTCTATCTATTCTATTCCTTCATTTGTAGCCTCAATCCAACATTCATTTTCCAATGCATCTTTAACAATTCTAGGTTCAAAATTAGCAAGTAAACATGTACCTTTTTGTTTTCTTCTTGTCATTGTTCCATCTAATTTGTCCTCCAATGATCTAATTGGGTGCATGATGCCTTCTGACATATTTAGCCAATATAGGTTCTTTGACCTTTGAATGAACTGCACTATCTTCATTTTGAATCTCAACTTCAGACTTGATTTCTTCTATCTATGGCTTAGGTTCTTTAGACTTGAAATGCACTAATTTAGTAGCCTTTGAATGTGGCTCGGTTCCCTGTGACCCAGTTTGCACTTCTTGCAACTTGATAATTGATGGAGATTTGGAGAGCTTAGGAGATGAAGTCTCATTTTAGTCAAATGTGTTTGGCAATGTATTAGGTTCATTATAGACAAAACTTTTTCAATCTTCTAGCTCCTTTTTTCTTTCTTCTTTAGTCTTTTTTGCAAACTCATTAATTCTCACATGTGCACTTTCTATGATTTTGTGAGTGGACAAATTCAAACATTTGTATGCCTTACTTCTACAAGAATATCCTAAAAATATACCTTCATCACCTTTTACATCAAATTTTACTTTTCTATATTCTTTCAAGATATAAATTTGTTGTCAAATACTTTCAAGTAATTTACATTAGGTTTGTAGCCATACCATAGTTCATAGGAAGTTTTATTTGAGTCCTTCAATTGAACTCTATTCAAATTATGAATAGTTTTGTTGATAACTTCCTTCCAGTATTTGCTAGTAGCATTATTCTCAATCATTAGCATCCTTACACAATCCATAATGGATCTATTTGTTCTTTTAGCTATTCCATTCTATTCAGGAGTACTAGGGGCTAATACTTGTCTTTTGATTCCTCTTTCAATGCAAAAATTATTGAATTTTTTTGAGATGAATTCACCACCTCTATTTGATCTTAAGCATTTCAATCTTTTTCTAGTTTCCTTTTCTATTTTAGCTAGATACTATTTGAATTTCTCAAAAGGTTTTAATTTTTCTTTCAAATACATAATAGTCATCATTCTAGAATAATCATCACCAAAAAGAATGAAAAAAAATTCTCCACTATAAGTTTCCATTCCAGTGGGTCCACATAAATTAGTATGCACAATTTCTAAGACATCTTCTGACTGATAGTTCTCTCTTTTAAAACTAGTCTTTCTCATTTTACCAATTTGGCAATTTTTGCATAACCTAACATCAAGTTTCTTCCAACTAGGAAGACCTCTTAATCTTATGAGTTCTCTCATCTTGACCATATTATCAAATTTTACATGACATAGTCTTTTGTGACATAGCCAAGTTTCTTCTACTTGAGCAATGAAGCATGAACAATCACCAAGATCAAGATAAAATAGGTTACCTTTTGTTTGCCTACTTGATCCAATCAGATTTCCTTGCTTATCCAGTAGTCTTGCCTTGCTATTCATGAATTCTACCTTGAATCCAATGTTGTTCAATTGTGCCACACTTAGTAAATTATTTTTTAATCCTTTTACCCAATAGGAATTGTCACATATAGGTTCACTGGTTAACGAGATTCGGTATTTTCTTTTTATGCAAAAAGATTCATTGTTTCCAAACCTTACACTACCTCCATCATAGTGTTTAAAATGTTCAAACTTAGTTTTATCTCTAGTCATATGGTGACAACATCCACTATCTATGATCCCTGTTTCATTTTTATTAATATGAGAGACAAGTGCCATCTTATCTCCTTCATCATCATATTCATCTTTACATCAATATACACTATTTCATCTTTACTGATATTAGAATCTTTAGCCATAAAAAATAATTTCTTTCCTTTGTCTATGTAGGATTTGTGTCCTTTGAATTCCTTCTTACCTTTTTACTTGTGGCTTTTCTTCTCTTCCCTGCCTTCTTTGTTTAGACACCTAGCAGCAATATGACCAATTTCTTCACAAGAAAAATATATTAGAGGGATTCTACCTTTGTACTTTCCTCTACTCTTGGAATATTTCTTTGTAAGTAGAACTTCAACAATTTCAAAATCAGTATTTGAACTTTCTTCAGTTTCTTCCTCACTTTCTGATTGATTATCTTTTATTTTCTTTCCTTTTTCTTTGAGTGAGAGTTTAGCTACAAATGCAGACTCAATACTTGTGGAAGCAGGAATATAGTTGTTAGAGTTGTCTAGTTCATAAGCTATCAATCTTCCTACAAGGGCACCCAAGCCTATCTTGTTATTTGGATAATATCTCTTTTCTTGAATAGTAGACACATTTATTGCATAGATGGGGAGCAAAGTTTTGAGAATTTTACCTACAATAGTTTCTTCTTTGATTTCTCCTTTAAATGATTTGATTGCACTAACACTAGCCTTGATTCTTTCCACATATTTTGCAACATTTTCATCTTCTCTCATCCTCATTTGATCAAATTGTCCTCTAAGGCTTTCTACTTTGGCTCTTCTTACATTGTCATCTCCTCAATAGATTTCCTTTAGTTTGTTCTACATATCAAAAGCAGTTTTCTAGTCTTTGACCTCATCAAATTCAGCATAACTGAGAGTAGATGCAATATCAATCATCATGATGTTATGGTTCTTTTTCTCAGCAATATCTTCAACTAATAACATTCTAGTGAGAGTTTTATATTCTTCATCAAGATATTTTCATCCTAAATCACTGATGGTAGGTAGTCTGCCTCACAATAGGTGTATCATAGTCATGCTCTGGGCCATGCTTAGGAATAATATATTCAAACTAAGGACTATTTTTCCCATTATGAGGTGCATTTAATTTTGTAAACTCAAGGACATTTAATTGAAATGGTCAGCATAGTATGTGCACTAGGTCTATTAATGAGTCACTAAGCTTATGTTTCAGGAAAGTAAAATGCAAGGAAAAGAACTTACACTATTGCTATAGGAAACTAACACACTTAACTCTATGAATATTGGCTATACAATGAAAGGCTAACAAATATTCCAACTTAGTTCATGTACTATAACCGTTCTCACATATGCTATAGGAACATTCACAAAGTGTGATGCTATAGAAACTTACAACTTCTACTTACAATACTAAGAATACTTGAAAATAAATATATTCTTTCCTAATCTAATCCACTTTTCAAGTGTCCCCCCTTAGTTAGCTTCAACTAAACTACTAACATAGGATACAAGCCAAAAACTATTTCATTACATTTCAAAAATTCATTACATAACATAGAACTGTAAAAACATGACTCATTGTAAAAGCTAATAGTCTGTTCTCATAAAATCTTTCTTCTAACTGGCCAAACTAACACACCTAGGTCAATTCCTATATAGGAGATTGACACTTATTCCCATAATAGAAAAGTAAATAATCTAGCTTCAAATCCATAGGAGAGAAAGAAGGAAAATAACAACTCAAGGCGGGAAGAAAAGATAACCATTTAAGGTGGGAATAATAAAGTCTGAACATCTGCTCATCATAGGAATAAATGTAGAGAATGCAATAAGTCTTCATAGCTCCTCCATACTTGCTATTGTGTCCTTTGGAACCGTTACAAGTTTTCTCCACCATGATTACATTTCAGTGTTTGTTTCTCCTTAAATGCTACTGGCACTCATCTTTGAATTCTTCCAATCACCTTTCAGCTTCATTAATAATAGGTTAGTTATAATACAAAGACATGTTTGCAAATAAACATTTATCAAATTAAATTCAAATATAAGAACACACATTTTGATAATTATATGGAATACTACATAATATATAAAATACAAGAAAAAGATGGCATAGTATCTACCTATAGGTTTATCATAGGTTTCGGTAAACATAGGTCCACAAATGTTTTGAGAAAAATAAAATAGAGTATCAACAAAGTGTTTTAAAACTATCATGAAATAAAGGCAATATTTGGCCTCATTTGCCCCCTGCTAAACTAATGCTTGTCCTCAAGCACTGCACTTTCTTGTTAAATACCTAAACTCTCCAATCTCAATCCTTTCTTTCCTACTTCTCTTGAAGGTATAGTAAAATCCTCTTGTTCTCTCTCACACTTACCTTATGTAATCTTCCAACAAATTTTCGTGTCTATCGATATTAATGTCATATAAAGGCCATATGAGCATTGGAGGCTACATGGTTATGGAACACCACAATTTTGGTCTGACCTAATTCCCTAACTCTAGATACTTTGGAACCCTATGAAGTGCTGCCTACAAGTTGATGGGACTATGTGGTTCTAACTTTTTAAGTGATTTAGGCAATCTGGCACATCTACTCCTAGCACCAGTCATAGCTCTTCGGAAAGAAAAGTAGGGAAAATTCTCATAATCACATAAGCCTTAGCTCTAGCAGCAAAGGTCCTATCCCTTACATCTAGATTCTTCTTTCCATAAGTTAATGTGAACCAATCCTTGAGAACTTCATCTAGCTTGCTACTCTCGACACTTAAAGGCAAGGGTTCTGTCCTTTCTTCATCCCTATAATTATTTAGCTGCCTATTATAGTTTGCTTCATTGGACATCCAAGACATGAGGGCTCTTAGATGTATGTCCCCTATATCAAGTAAGGGATTCCATTGAGTCTCTGAAGCGTTAACAAAATTATGAACATATAATTTAGAAAAAAAATTCTGGTACCAGGGTGATAGAGTCTGATATAATCCATAAAATTTTTGTGCTAATTTGAACTCTGCATTAATATCCTTAAGAGTTAACATTAGTTGAAACAAAAGAAATTATTTTTTCAAAAAAAGAGCATAAACTCTTGGCCTGGTCTACAAGCAAGTGGTTGATCAACCAACTTGAGGACATGATCCGTCCATCACTTTTGAATTGCTAATTGTTCCTTTAAATCTATAATTTCTTCACCTTGAGATGATATGACTTTATTCATCTTTTTCCTCTCTTCTTCCCAAAAGGTCTCAGCAAACATATGTTATCAAAACAATTGAAAAAGGAGCTTATGTAGTATAATAGAACTATTATCTTCTTCATGATTTATTTTACTCTCCCTCTATTCTTTCCATAAGTGTTCTAAAAAACTAGTAATCCATGTTGATTTATGGGGAACTAGGGTAGTGGTTGGATCAACTTGCTCAGGAACCATTTCAACCCTACAACTTGAAGTACCTAGTTGGTCTGTTGGGGTATCATTTGAATTTTCATCCCTATAGCACGAAGTACCTAGTTGGTCTACTAGGGTGATTTCTTTGATTTCATCCCTACATTCCTTATTAGGATTTTTGGGAATGCTTATAATTTCAAGATGGGGAGGAGAGTGATCAAAGACAATTTGCATAGAGGATTTCATAGTAGATGTTTTGGATAAAGTAGAATCTTTTAGAAACCTACCCTCTCATCCTAGGGCATCTCCTTATAGGGGTTTCTTCTTGTATCATAGCCTTTTGTCTACCTTTCCTTTTGGGTGTCTCTACTATAGGAGTAGTTTCTATAGGACTTTTCTTAGTTCTCTTTTGTCTCACAATTGTAGGTTTTGGCTCTTCCTTTTCCTTCACAGAGATTTCTTCTTATAGTTTTTGTTTTCTCTTTTCTCTACTAGAAGTAGGTTTTTGGGTTTCTTGCACAGGTAAAGGCACAGTCTCTTGAATAGGGATAGTTTCTTGCACATTTTCTTGGGTATTTTCAGCTTTAGCCTCTTGGGTATTTTGTTTAGCAGACCGATTCATGGGGACATTTTCCTCACTAGGCTATTCACTAGGGGCAGCTTTGGGTTGTAGAGTTTTAGCTTGCAAAAATTCATCCCATGTCATGGGAGACACATACCTATGTGACTGTTCCATTAGTAACTTAATTAGGGCATGATTGGTAACAAAATTATCTTTTCCTTTCTGAGTTTCTTTCACACTAATATAGAGCATATTATACAAGAAATTTGGAATGCTTACTAAAAGATTATGCCTTATACAACTAAGTAATTTGACAAAAAGATTATGCCTTATACAACTAAGTAATTTGAAATGATGTGCATGTAAGTATGAGAATCTTCCTTGAAATGTAAGGTACCTCATAATATGCATGGCTAATTCATTGTATGGTGGCAGCAGTAACATTCTCTTGCAACCTTTCTTTGTAATGTCTAGTTGAAGATCAGTCGGTCTAGTAAATTGAGCTCTTGCTAACCTCACATCATGTGTGTTGGGATAATGTTCTCCAATTGAAAGCAACCCAATTACTTTAGTAATGCATTCCTCTATTGCAATCACCATTAACCCCTAAACAAAAGCCTCACCTTCATCAAATGTCCTTATGAATTTTGTGGCTGCCTCTTCATCATATGCAGTCAAACTCAAGAAATACCCTAGCTATCCACATGCATTAAACCTTCTTATAGCCTCTACATCTAAGAGCAACATAGTATTTTCCACTAGGTCTCTCCTCTGCAACTGTCCACCCATTTTCTTTACACTTTCTCTATCTTCTCTATTTTCTCCCTTTTGAATTCAAGTTGCTTTGTTGTTTTAGAGACTCAACTCACATTTCTTTGTTTTAGTAGGCAATTAATGTCATAACGAATTGTTATACACAATAATATGGCTTTAATGAAGGTAAATCATGAATATGTGTGAGAATTGTCTAAAAATGGGGTTCAGATCACATAAAATTTAAAAACAAGTGACATCACAACTTGATAATAAAATTATTCAAAAATAAGGGGTACAACACGTCACTTGTGTACTTATGGAAATTAAATTCCATCAATGAAGAAAATATGAAGATTTGGAAAAATATTTATGGATAAATAGAAATTCCATTGGATATTAGTGACCTTCCTTACCCCCTGCTAAATATGGACAAGTGTCCACACTTGTCAAACCTAGTATGGGTAAGGGACTGGCATAATGCCACCATCATATAAAGAATGTAGTATTAAATATAATTAACAAAACCTATGTAATCTAAGTGAATAATAATTTCAAAATTTTATACCTATCAACTAATCATCACACGCACCTGAAAAGGTAGTAGAAGTTACATCAGTAGTGATAGCATCCATTAGCAAGTTGCAATGTTTATTAAAAACATCAGAAATTGATAACGTGGAAAGTGGGTGGATGGGTGGAAGGTAAAGAGATGAGAAACAATGAGAAAGTGAATGAAAAGTGAACTTTATGTGGACATAAAGTCTTTATTATGAGCATGCACAAAGAAACTAATGTTGAAGAGTGGCAGGCAAAAGGTTGACACCTTCGGCTACAGGAAGAGTTTCCTAATATGTATTTGAATTGGGCTGTTGGAATTGCTATAGGAAGTCTTCTTTTGTTTGTAGCCATTTATATAATTTGAGTCTATGACCATTGAATAATAATTTGAAAGGTACTAGATCAATGGTAGTTAATTGAAAATCTCTATTATCAAAGACATGACTTATTTCACATAGTCCTAGCCATCTTGTCTACAATTTTCATGGCATATCTTTAAATCTGGAATCATATAGTATTGCCTAGTCACCAACTTCAAATTTTTTACTAATAATATGAGAGTCATGCCATTTTTTCCTTATTTCTATATAAGTTTAGTACATTCTAAAGTAGCTTTGTGCATTTCATCTAGAGAGTTAAGATGTAGGAGAAATTCTCTTTGTGCTACAAGAAGTTCAATATCCAATGCCAATGATGTCATTAGAGTTTTATGTTCAAATTCAATTGGAAGCATTGCTACCTTTCCATATAGGAGCTCAAATGGTATGAATCCTATAGTAGTCTTCTAGTTTATTCTATAAGCCCAAACAACTTCTAGTAATCTACTGGTCCAATCCCTATGATGTAGATGAACTATTTTTGTTAGGATATTCTCCAGTTCACAGTTTGTGACCTCTACTTGTCCATTAGTTTGAGGGTGATAAGCATTGGATTTTTGGTGCCTGATGTTATACTGTTTCATCAACTTTGAGATTAGATTATAGGTAAATTACACACCTTGGTTAGTGACTAGCTCTTTGGGTATACCATAGTGAGTAAAAATTTCTTCATATAGAAATTTAGCAATTTTTTCATCATGAGCATGCTTCATGGCCTTGGCTTCAACCCATTTTGTCAAGTAATTAGTGCACATAAGAATATAGGGTTTTCCATTAGATGGAGGATCAATTGGACCAATGAAGTTCATGCCCCATTTATCAAATGGTGTTAATGCCATCTAAGGATTAAGAAGCATTTTATCTGTTCTTGTTGGTTGGCCCATCCTTTGACACTTGTCACACTTCCATGTATAGTTGGCTACATCTTTGTGAAGTGTAGGCTAGTAATAACTAGTTGTCAAGATTTTTAGGGCTATTCTTTTCTCTGCAAAGTGTCCTCCACATGGTTCATTATGACATGCATGTAGAATATCATATGTCTCATCCTCTCTCACACATCTTCTCATAACTTGATCAGGTCTAGTGTAAAACAAGAGATTATCTATTTAGGAGAAATGGAAACTTTTCTCTGCAAGTAGCTTCTTTTCCTTGTAAGAAAAATGTTTTGGTATTTTATTGGCTGCAATGTAATTAGCAATGTCTATATACCATAGAGTTTGAACAGCAATATGAAATAAATTCTCATCTAAAAATGCATCATCTATCAAAGTAGTGCCAGTATCATCATGATGGATTCTTGATAAATAATTAGCTACAACATTGGGTTTTCTAGGCTTATCAACAATAGTTGTATCAAATTCTTGTAAAAAAAATAACCATCTTGCTAATCTTCTAATTATAGGAGGTCTATTCATGAGATATTTAATTGCTACATGATCAGTATCAACAAATATGGAATAGCTAGTTATGTAATGCTGAAATATGTTCAGAGCATAAACTACTACTAGTAGTTCTTTTTCTATCACTATGTAGTTTAATTCTAGTCCATGAAGGCTCTTGCTAATATAATAGATTTCATTTTCAAGATTTTGAGATTGTTGTGCTAGGACTACACCTATGGCATAATCAAAGGCATTTGTATATAAATGAAAAGGTAAATTCCAATGAATGCCTTGTAAAATTGGGGTTGTAGTCAAAAGTTTCTTAAGCTGTAGGAAGGCTTCATCACATTCAAATGTTGAACTAAATTCAGCTTCTTTTGTAACTTATACAAGGGACTAACTATTTTTCTAAAATCTCCCATGAAACATCTGCAATATCTAGCATGACCTAGAAAAGATCTTACATCTCTTGATTTTTTAGGTATGGGCAATATTTGAATTACCTCTATCTTAGTTGGATCCACTTGTATTCCTATAGCTGATATGAAATGACCAAGTACCATGCCTTCTTGCAAAACACTTTTCACTATTAAGTGTCAAATTATGTTCTTGACACCCTACCAAAACCTTTTCAAGATTCATCATTAATTCCTCAAAAGTGACTCCAAATGTTGTGAATTCATCCATGTATATTTCCATACAATCATGCAATATATCAACAAAGATGCTAATAACTACTTGTTGGAATATTGTAGGAGCATTACATAGACCAAATGATAAAATAGAGTATGTAAAATTACCTTATGGACATGTAAATATGGTTTTGACTTGATCTTCAAGAGCAATACTAATTTGGTTATAACCACCATACCCATCTAGAAAAAGGAAATACTTCTTTCTAGCTAGAGTGTTTAGAACTTAGTCTATAAATGGTAAAGGAAAGTAATCATTTTTGGTAACCTTGTTCAATTCTTTGTAACCTACAAAATTTCTCCATTTTCCTCCCTTTCTAGGTACTATGACCAGGGGCAACCCCCATCTACTATCAGATATAGGATAAATAAAACTAGCATCAAGCAATTTTTGCAATTCAGTTTTAACTATCTCTCTAAGGCTTGGACTTATCCTTCTCTGGGGTTGATGGAGTGTAGATAGCCTTCATTAATATATATCCTATGGGTGCATAGTGTATGAATCAACCCTTTCATAATACTATAGTCCCATGCAAAGGTCTTTGAAGCAATCCTTTTAACTGTTCCATCTGTGTGGGTGTTAATTTGGGATTAACATGGAGATTATGACCTTTAGTCAGTTCAATAGTAGTGCTGGACTCTATCATAGAAGCTTTAGAGATTAGACTTGCTTCTAATTCACACGGTAAGAGTGGATGAAGAATATCAAGTTCTTTGAGCAAAGTACAATTCTTATCACATTCTTCATATGTGATTAATTCCAATAGAAAACTTTTAGATGCATCTTTTTCTACCACACAACTCTTAGTGAGGATACTTTGAAGTAATGAATCTTCCTCTTGCAATTTTAGAAAAGATTATCTATGCAACATCATGAGTTTCACTATACAATTTAACTCTTCTTCTTCATCCCCTAGATCTGGCCAAACAGATGTGCTCAAATCTAGTAACGGTTGGGATGTAAGATATAAATCAAATTTCATTGTTTCTTGGCCATTTGATATGGTCATATTCCTTGATCTACAAATTATATTTGCATTAGTTGTGGCTAACCATGGTCGACCTACGATGATAGGGTAATGAAATAGATTAACTTTGGGGGATAAAATCATGAAGTCTGTAGGATATTCTAGAGAATCTAAGGTTACAACTATGTTTTCTATCATCCCATCAAGGGTGTTAGTAAAACTATCTACAAGTTGTAGAATTGTTGGTGTAGCCCTTAATCCTTCTATTTTCAACTCCTTCATAGTATCCTTGGTCACGAAATTTATAGTAGCACCAAGATCTATTAAAGCATTTTTAACAAACTGACCATTTATGCTGACATTCACTATTGGACTTCCTAGATCAGAATATTTTGGTGTGATCAACTTCCCTAACATGATGTCATCAAATTGTCCCACAAAATGAACTGTGTTGGGGTCCTTTTTTTTCCTTCTAGGTTTCTTCAAATAGGCTTCTCTAATGGCTTTTCCATAAACTAGGACATCCTTAATGGATTGAAACAGGGATATTTGGACATGTTTGTTTTTCAACTAATCAACAATATCAAAAGGTTGTTCCTTTGCTTGTATAGGTTTTCTTTGTATAATTTTTTTTGGAAAAGGAGGTTCTACTATTGGTTGAGCTTGGGTTGACATGGTAACATTGGTTGGGTCAACTATTTAAGCAACTAAGGGTTCTGATGTTGTAGGAGGGTCTAATATTTTAGTTATAAGAGGTGGTTTAAGCAATGATAAAGTTGTACCAAATCTTAGATGTATATCTGCAACACCCAAAGTGTAAGCAAGATACTACTAAGCATCATCACTATACATGGGTTGCTATGGCTGTTGGCTGTTTGGGTTTGGTTGAGGTTGTGTAGGTAACTGTGTCTGTTTTTGAGGTCTAGGATTTGTAGGTGGTGGCATTAGAGTAGGTTGTTGAATTGAAGGTGGTAATTTTGGAGTACCAATATTTTGGTTAGGCAATTATTGAGATCCCTTCCATTGGTTCATAGACTACCAATTCCCTTGGGGTGGTTGCCATTGGTTTTGCTAGTTATACCAATAGTTCTATTAGTTCTTCCATTGGTTACTCTATTGGTTAGGCTAGGGTAGTTGGGAACTTTGAGGCCATTGGGATTGTTGTGTGTTTTTTTTCCCAGCATTGTTCCAATTAGGTTGATATTGCGGAGGAACTTGGGGATTATA